>OZ025255.1:9753466-9857141 GCA_964019135.1 Arenicola marina
GCTACTCACTATGACAGCAGCCGATGGGCGGTCAACAAGAGCGCTCTGCTTGGCAACAGACATTGTCATTTAGCCCGTCGCTTATAAATTAACTTTAATTTGAAGTATACATCCAATGTTAACATTGAATAATTGATTCGTAAATGTTGTGGGGCAGCTGATTTAATTATTAAAGCCTTGACGTAATAGGCTTCAACCTCTCTTTGCTTGAATGTACTTATGTACAGCTGATATTTACTCCGAATCCGAAAACGTCTCATGGGGGTTGTTACGCGAAATGAAAGTCCTAATTAAGCCTATGCTTGAAATGGACTATGAATATGCATGCATGTTACCTTAAGAGCTCGCTTGCGCTCGCTATTATTCCAATACCTTTCTTTTGTACATGGCCTTGACTTCTTAGGTGTGTTTGTATAATATTCATTATAATACAAATTCACATTCATACTGACCTGCTGCAGTACCCCGCCTCTCACTTACCCCCTCCCCCCACACACACTGACCTGCTGCAGTACCCCCGCCTCTCACCCCTCCCCCCACACACACTGCTGCAGTTCTCCTACCTCTCACTTACCCCCTTCCCCTCACACACTGACGTGCTGCAGTACCCCCGCCTCTCACCTCCTCCCCTCACCCCCTCCACCCACACACACTGACCTGTTGCAGCAACCCCGCCTGTCACCTCCTCCCCCCACCCCCCCCCCCACACTGACCTGCTGCAGTACCCCCGCCTCTCACCCCTCCCCCCACACACACTGCTGCAGTTCTCCTACCTCTCACTTACCCCCTTCCCCTCACACACTGACGTGCTGCAGTACCCCGCCTCTCACCTCCTCCCCTCACCCCCTCCACCCACACACACTGACCTGTTGCAGCAACCCCGCCTGTCACCTCCTCCCCCCACCCCCTCCCTCTCACACACTGACCTGCTGCAGTACCCCCGCCTCTCACCCCCACCGTCCCCCCCCCCCACACACTGACCTGCTGCAGTACCCCCGCCTCTCACCTCCTCCCCCACCTCCTCCACCCACACACACTGACCTGCTGCAGTACCCCCGCCTCTCACCCCCTTCCCCCCCCCCACACTGACCTGCTGCAGTACCCCGACTCTCACCTCCTTCCCCACCCCCTCCACCCACACACACTGACCTGCTGCAGTACCCCCGCTTCTCACCCATTCCACCCACACACACTAACCTGCTGCAGTACCCTGCCTCTCAGCCCCCCGCCCTCACACACTGACCTGCTGCAGTACCCCCGCCTCTCACCCCCTCCCCCCCCCCTCCACCCACACACACTGACCTGCTGCAGTACCCCCGCCTCTCACCTCCTCCCCCCACCCCCTCCCTCCCACACACACTGACCTGCTGCAGCACCCCCGCCTCTCACTCCCTCCCCCCCCCACACACTGCCCTGCTGCAGTACCCCCGCCTCTCACCCCCACCCCCCCACACACTGACCTGCTGCAGCACCCCCGCCTCTCACCCCCACCCCCCCCCACACACTGACCTGCTGCAGTACCCCCGCCTCTCACCCCTCCCCCGACACACACACTGACCTGCTGCAGCACCCCCGCGAGGAAGCGGAGGACGACGAAAAAGTACCAGTTGGTGGCGAAGACGCTGACGACGCCGATGACGACCATGCCCCACTGGCTGACCAGGAAGACGGGCTTCCGGCCACAGGTGTCCGAGATGGCCGAGCAGATGAGGGCCCCAATCATCACCCCGATCACCATGATGGTCTGCGTCATCTCCTTCAGGTAATCGTCGTCACACACCAGGTCCCACTGCAACAAACACGGGGCTATTAACCACTGTAACAACTATTCGGTCATTAATATCTCACTGTTGTCACTGTAACAACGATGGGGCCATTCACAACTGTAACAACTACTCGGTCATTAATAACATATCCCACTGAAACAACGACGGGCTCATTAATAACGGGTCCCACATAGGTGGACAATAAGAATAGGGAAACCTTGTATAGAGGACGGTATGAATAGGGCAGCCTTGGATGGAAGACGGTATGAATAGAGCAGCATTGGATGGAAGACAGTATGAATAAGGCAGCCTTGGATGGAAGACGGTATGAATAGGGCAGCCTTGGATGGAAGACAGTATGAATAGGGCAATCTTGGATGGAAGACAGTATGAATAGGGCATCCTTGGATGGAAGAGGGGTATGGATAGGGCAGTCTTGGATGGAAGACAGTATGAATAGGGCAGCCTTGGATGGAAGAGAGTATGAATAGGGCAGCCTTGGATAGCAGAGAGTATGAATAGGGCAGCCTTGGAAGAAGACAGTATGGATAGGGCAGCATTGGATGGAAGAAAGTATGAATAGGGCAGTCTTGGATGGAAGAAAATATGAATAGGGCAGCCTTGGATGGAAGACAGTGTGGATAGGGCAGTCTTGGATGGAAAACAATATGAATAGGGCAGCCTTGGATGGAGAACGGTATAAATAGGGCAGTCTTGGATGGAAGACAGTATGAATAGGGCAGTCTTGGATGGAAGACAATATGAATAGGGCAGCCTTGGATGGAAGACGGTATGGAAAGGGCAGCCTTGGATGGAAGACAGTGTGCATAGGGCAGCCTTGGATGGAAGACATTATGAATAGGGCAGCCTTGGATGGAAGACATTATGAATAGGGCAGCCTTGGATGGAAGACAGTATGAATAGGGCAGCCTTGGATGGAAGACAGTATGGATAGGGCAGTCTTGGAAGAAGACAGTATAGATAGGGCAGCATTGGATGGAAGACAGTGTGGATAGGGCAGCCTTGGATGGAAGACGATATGAATAGGGCAGACTTGGATGGAAGACAGTATGGATGGGGCAGTCTTGGAAGAAGACAGTATGGATAGGGCAGCATCGGATGGAAGACAGTGTGGATAGGGCAGCCTTGGATGGAAGACGATATGAATAGGGCAGACTTGGATGGAAGACAGTATGGATAGGGCAGTCTTGGAAAAAGACAGTATGGATAGGGCAGCCTTGGATGGAAGACAGTATGAATAGGGCAGCCTTGGATGGAAGACGATATGAATAGGGCAGACCTGGATGGAAGACAATATGAATATGGCAGCCTTGGGTGGAAGACGGTATAAATAGGGCAGCCTTGGATGGAAGACAATATGAATAGGGCAGCCTTGGATGGAAGACGGTATAAATAGGGCAGCCTTGGATGGAAGACAGTATGAATAGGGCAGCCTTGGATGGAAGACAGTATGGATAGGGCAGTCTTGGATGGACGACAGTATGAATAGGGCAGTCTTGGATGGAAGACGGTATGAATAGGGCAGTCTTGGATGGACGACAGTATGAATAGGGCAGCCTTGGATGGAAGATAGTATGAATAGGGCAGTCTTGGATGGACGACAATATGAATAGGGCCGTCTTGGATGAAAGACCGTATGGATAGGGCAGCCTTGGATGGAAGACAGTATGAATAGGGCATCCTTGGATGGAAGACAGTATGAATAGGGCAGTCTTGGATGGAAGACAGTATGAATAAGGCAGTCTTGGATGGAAGACGGTATGGATAGGGCAGCCTTGGATGGAAGACAGTATGTATAGGGCAGCCTTGGATGGAAGACAGTATGAATAGGGCAGTCTTGGATGGAAGACAGTATGAATAGGGCAGTCTTTGATGGAAGACGGTATAGATAGGGCAGCCTTGGATGGAAGACGGTATGGATACGGCAGTCTTGGATGGAAGACAGTATGAATAGGGCAGCCTTGAATGGAAGACAGTATGAATAGGGCAGTCTTGGGTGGTAGACAGTATAAATACGGCAGCCTTGGATGGAAGACAGTATGGATAGGGCAGCCTTGGATGGAAGACAGTGTGAATAGGGCAGTCTTGGATGGAAGACAGTATAAATAGGGCAGACTTGGATGGAAAACAGTATGAATAGGGCAGTCTTGGATGGAAGACAGTATAAATAGGGTAGTCTTGGATGGAAGACAGTATAAATAGGGCAGACTTGGATGGAAGACAGTATGAATAGGGTAGTCTTGGATGGAAGACAGTATAAATAGGGCAGCCTCTGATGGAAGACAGTATGGATTGGGCAGCCTTGGATGGAAGACAGTATGAATAGGGCAGTCTTGGATGGAAGACAGTATAAATAGGGCAGTCTTGGATGGAAGACAGTATGAATAGGGCAATCTTGGATGGAAGACAATATGAATAGGGCAGCCTTGGATGGAAGACAGTACAAATAGGGCAGCATTGGATGGAAAACAGTATGAATAGGGCCTTGGATGGAAGACAGTATGAATAGGGCAGACTTGGATGGAAGACAGTATGAATAGGGTAGTCTTGGATGGAAGACAGTATAAATAGGGCAGCCTTGGATGGGACACAGTATGAATAAGACAGCCTTGGATGGATGACAGTATGAATAGGGCAGCCTTGGATGGAATACAGTATAAATAGGGCAGCCTTGGATGGAAGACAGTATGAATAGGGCCTTGGATAGAAGGCAGTATAAATAGAGCAGACTTGGATGGAAGACAGTATGAATAGGGTAGTCTTGGATGGAAGACATTATAAATAGGGCAGCCTTGGATGGAAGACAATATGAATAGGGCAGCCTTGGATGGAAGACGGTATGGAAAGGGCAGCCTTGGATGGAAGACAGTGTGCATAGGGCAGCCTTGGATGGAAGACATTATGAATAGGGCAGCCTTGGATGGAAGACATTATGAATAGGGCAGCCTTGGATGGAAGACGGTATGGAAAGGGCAGCCTTGGATGGAAGACAGTGTGGATAGGGCAGTCTTGGATGGAAAACAATATGAATAGGGCAGCCTTGGATGGAGAACGGTATAAATAGGGCAGTTTTGGATGGAAGACAGTATGAATAGGGCAGTCTTGGATGGAAGACAATATGAATAGGGCAGCCTTGGATGGAAGACGGTATGGAAAGGGCAGCCTTGGATGGAAGACAGTGTGCATAGGGCAGCCTTGGATGGAAGACATTATGAATAGGGCAGCCTTGGATGGAAGACATTACGAATAGGGCAGCCTTGGATGGAAGACAGTATGAATAGGGCAGCCTTGGATGGAAGACAGTATGGATAGGGCAGTCTTGGAAGAAGACAGTATAGATAGGGCAGCATTGGATGGAAGACAGTGTGGATAGGGCAGCCTTGGATGGAAGACGATATGAATAGGGCAGACTTGGATGGAAGACAGTATGGATGGGGCAGTCTTGGAAGAAGACAGTATGGATAGGGCAGCATCGGATGGAAGACAGTGTGGATAGGGCAGCCTTGGATGGAAGACGATATGAATAGGGCAGACTTGGATGGAAGACAGTATGGATAGGGCAGTCTTGGAAAAAGACAGTATGGATAGGGCAGCCTTGGATGGAAGACAGTATGAATAGGGCAGCCTTGGATGGAAGACGATATGAATAGGGCAGACCTGGATGGAAGACAATATGAATATGGCAGCCTTGGGTGGAAGACGGTATAAATAGGGCAGCCTTGGATGGAAGACAATATGAATAGGGCAGCCTTGGATGGAAGACGGTATAAATAGGGCAGCCTTGGATGGAAGACAGTATGAATAGGGCAGCCTTGGATGGAAGACAGTATGGATAGGGCAGTCTTGGATGGACGACAGTATGAATAGGGCAGTCTTGGATGGAAGACGGTATGAATAGGGCAGTCTTGGATGGACGACAGTATGAATAGGGCAGCCTTGGATGGAAGATAGTATGAATAGGGCAGTCTTGGATGGACGACAATATGAATAGGGCCGTCTTGGATGAAAGACCGTATGGATAGGGCAGCCTTGGATGGAAGACAGTATGAATAGGGCATCCTTGGATGGAAGACAGTATGAATAGGGCAGTCTTGGATGGAAGACAGTATGAATAAGGCAGTCTTGGATGGAAGACGGTATGGATAGGGCAGCCTTGGATGGAAGACAGTATGTATAGGGCAGCCTTGGATGGAAGACAGTATGAATAGGGCAGTCTTGGATGGAAGACAGTATGAATAGGGCAGTCTTTGATGGAAGACGGTATAGATAGGGCAGCCTTGGATGGAAGACGGTATGGATACGGCAGTCTTGGATGGAAGACAGTATGAATAGGGCAGCCTTGAATGGAAGACAGTATGAATAGGGCAGTCTTGGGTGGTAGACAGTATAAATACGGCAGCCTTGGATGGAAGACAGTATGGATAGGGCAGCCTTGGATGGAAGACAGTGTGAATAGGGCAGTCTTGGATGGAAGACAGTATAAATAGGGCAGACTTGGATGGAAAACAGTATGAATAGGGCAGTCTTGGATGGAAGACAGTATAAATAGGGTAGTCTTGGATGGAAGACAGTATAAATAGGGCAGACTTGGATGGAAGACAGTATGAATAGGGTAGTCTTGGATGGAAGACAGTATAAATAGGGCAGCCTCTGATGGAAAACAGTATGGATTGGGCAGCCTTGGATGGAAGACAGTATGAATAGGGCAGTCTTGGATGGAAGACAGTATAAATAGGGCAGTCTTGGATGGAAGACAGTATGAATAGGGCAATCTTGGATGGAAGACAATATGAATAGGGCAGCCTTGGATGGAAGACAGTACAAATAGGGCAGCATTGGATGGAAAACAGTATGAATAGGGCCTTGGATGGAAGACAGTGTGAATAGGGCAGACTTGGATGGAAGACAGTATGAATAGGGTAGTCTTGGATGGAAGACAGTATAAATAGGGCAGCCTTGGATGGGACACAGTATGAATAAGACAGCCTTGGATGGATGACAGTATGAATAGGGCAGCCTTGGATGGAATACAGTATAAATAGGGCAGCCTTGGATGGAAGACAGTATGAATAGGGCCTTGGATAGAAGGCAGTATAAATAGAGCAGACTTGGATGGAAGACAGTATGAATAGGGTAGTCTTGGATGGAAGACATTATAAATAGGGCAGCCTTGGATGGAAGACAATATGAATAAGACAGCCTTGGATGGATGACAGTATACATAGGGCAGCCTTGGATGGAAGACAGTATGAATAGGGCAGCCTTGGATGGAAGACATTATGAATAGGGCAGCCTTGGATGGAAGACAGTATGAATAAGACAGCCTTGGATGGATGACAGTATGAATAGGGCAGCCTTGGATGGAAGACATTATGAATAGGACAGCCTTGTATGGAAGACAGTGTGAATAAGACTGCCTTGGATGGAAGACATTATGAATAGGGCAGCCTTGGATGGAAGACAGTATGAATAGGGCAGCCTTGGATGGAAGACAGTATGAATAGGGCAGCCTTGTATTGAAGACAGTATAAATAGGGCAGTCTTGGATGGAAGACAGTATAAATAGGGCAGCCTTGGATGGAAGACAGTATGAATAGGGCCTTGGATGGAAGACAGTATGAATAGGGCAGCCTTGGATGGAAGACAGTATGGATAGGAAGCCTTGGATGGAAGACAGTATAAATTGAGCAGCTTTGGATGGAAGACAGTATGGATAGGGCAACCTTGGATGGAAGACAGTATGGATAGGAAGCCTTGGATAGAAGACAGTATGCATAGGAAGCCTTGGATGGAAGACAGTATGGATAGGGAACCTTGGATGGAAGACAGTATGGATAGGGCAGTCTTGGATGGAAGACAGTATGAATAGGGCCTTGGGTGGAAGACAGTATGGATAGGGAGCCTTGGATGGAAGACAGTATGAATAGGGCAGCCTTGGATGGAAGACAGTATGAATAAGACAGCCTTGGATGGAAGACAGTATGAATAGGGCAGCCTTGGATGGAAGACAGTATGAATAGGGTAGTCTTGGATGGAAGACAGTATGAATAGGGAGCCTTGGATGGAAGACAGTATGAATAGGGCAGCCTTGGATGGAAGACAGTATGAATAGGGTAGTCTTGGATGGAAGACAGTATGAATAGGGCAGTCTTGGATGGAAGACAGTATTAATAGGGCAGCCTTGGATGGAAGACAGTATGGATAGGGCAGCCTTGGATGGAAGACAGTATGGATAGGAAGCCTTGGATAGAAGACAGTATGCATAGGAAGCCTTGGATGGAAGACAGTATGGATAGGGAACCTTGGATGGAAGACAGTATGGATAGGGCAGTCTTGGATGGAAGACAGTATGAATAGGGCCTTGGGTGGAAGACAGTATGGATAGGGAGCCTTGGATGGAAGACAGTATGAATAGGGCAGCCTTGGATGGAAGACAGTATGAATAAGACAGCCTTGGATGGAAGACAGTATGAATAGGGCAGCCTTGGATGGAAGACAGTATGAATAGGGTAGTCTTGGATGGAAGACAGTATGAATAGGGAGCCTTGGATGGAAGACAGTATGAATAGGGCAGCCTTGGATGGAAGACAGTATGAATAGGGTAGTCTTGGATGGAAGACAGTATAAATAGGGCAGTCTTGGATGGAAGACAGTATAAATAGGGTAGTCTTGGATGGAAGACAGTATGAATAGGGCAGTGTTGGATGGAAGACAGTATAGATAGGGAGCCTTGGATGGAAGACAGTATAAATAGGGCAGTCTTGGATGGAAGACAGTATGGATAGGGAGCCTTGGATGGAAGACAGTATTAATAGGGCAGACTTGGATGGAAGACAGTATGGATAGGGAGCCTTGGATGGAAGACAGTATGAATAGGGCAGCCTTGGATGGAAGACAGTATGAATAAGGCAGCCTTGGATGGAAGACAGTATGAATAAGACAGCCTTGGATGGAAGACAGTATGAATAGGGTAGTCTTGGATGGAAGACAGTATAAATAGGGCAGTCTTGGATGGAAGACAGTATAAATAGGGCAGCCTTGGATGGAAGACAGTATGAATAGGGCCTTGGATGGAAGACAGTATGAATAGGGCAGCCTTGGATGGAAGACAGTATGAATAGGGCAGCCTTGGATGGAAGACAGTATGAATAGGGTAGTCTTGGATGGAAGACAGTATGAATAGGGAGCCTTGGATGGAAGACAGTATGAATAGGGCAGCCTTGAATGGAAGACAGTATGAATAGGGTAGTCTTGGATGGAAGACAGTATGAATAGGGCAGTCTTGGATGGAAGACAGTATGAATAGGGCAGCCTTGGATGGAAGACAGTATGGATAGGGCAGCCTTGGATGGAAGACAGTATGGATAGGAAGCCTTGGATAGAAGACAGTATGCATAGGAAGCCTTGGATGGAAGACAGTATGGATAGGGAACCTTGGATGGAAGACAGTATGGATAGGGCAGTCTTGGATGGAAGACAGTATGAATAGGGCCTTGGATGGAAGACAGTATGGATAGGGAGCCTTGGATGGAAGACAGTATGAATAGGGCAGCCTTGGATGGAAGACAGTATGAATAAGACAGCCTTGGATGGAAGACAGTATGAATAGGGCAGCCTTGGATGGAAGACAGTATGAATAGGGTAGTCTTGGATGGAAGACAGTATGAATAGGGAGCCTTGGATGGAAGACAGTATGAATAGGGCAGCCTTGGATGGAAGACAGTATGAATAGGGTAGTCTTGGATGGAAGACAGTATAAATAGGGCAGTCTTGGATGGAAGACAGTATAAATAGGGTAGTCTTGGATGGAAGACTGTATGAATAGGGCAGTGTTGGATGGAAGACAGTATAGATAGGGAGCCGTGGATGGAAGACAGTATAAATAGGGCAGTCTTGGATGGAAGACAGTATGGATAGGGAGCCTTGGATGGAAGACAGTATTAATAGGGCAGACTTGGATGGAAGACAGTATGGATAGGGAGCCTTGGATGGAAGACAGTATGAATAGGGCAGCCTTGGATGGAAGACAGTATGAATAAGGCAGCCTTGGATGGAAGACAGTATGAATAAGACAGCCTTGGATGGAAGACAGTATGAATAGGGTAGTCTTGGATGGAAGACAGTATAAATAGGGCAGTCTTGGATGGAAGACAGTATAAATAGGGCAGCCTTGGATGGAAAACAGTATGAATAGGGCCTTGGATGAAAGACAGTATGAATAGGGCAGCCTTGGATGGAAGACAGTATGAATTGAGCAGCTTTGGATGGAAGACAGTATGGATAGGAAGCCTTGGATGGAAGACAGTATAAATTGAGCAGCTTTGGATGGAAGACAGTATGGATAGGGCAGCCTTGGATGGAAGACAGTATGAATAGGGCCTTGGATGGAAGACAGTATGAATAGGGCAGCCTTGGATGGAAGACAGTATGGATAGGAAGCCTTGGATGGAAGACAGTATAAATTGAGCAGCTTTGAATGGAAGACAGTATGGATAGGGCAGCCTTGGATGGAAGACAGTATGGATAGGAAGCCTTGGATAGAAGACAGTATGCATAGGAAGCCTTGGATGGAAGACAGTATGGATAGGGAACCTTGGATGGAAGACAGTATGGATAGGGCAGTCTTGGATGGAAGACAGTATGAATAGGGCCTTGGGTGGAAGACAGTATGGATAGGGAGCATTGGATGGAAGACAGTATGAATAGGGCAGCCTTGGATGGAAGACAGTATGAATAAGACAGCCTTGGATGGAAGACAGTATGAATAGGGCAGCCTTGGATGGAAGACAGTATGAATAGGGTAGTCTTGGATGGAAGACAGTATGAATAGGGAGCCTTGGATGGAAGACAGTATGAATAGGGCAGCCTTGGATGGAAGACAGTATGAATAGGGTAGTCTTGGATGGAAGACAGTATGAATAGGGCAGCCTTGGATGGAAGACAGTATGGATAGGAAGCCTTGGATAGAAGACAGTATGCATAGGAAGCCTTGGATGGAAGACAGTATGGATAGGGAACCTTGGATGGAAGACAGTATGGATAGGGCAGTCTTGGATGGAAGACAGTATGAATAGGGCCTTGGGTGGAAGACAGTATGGATAGGGAGCCTTGGATGGAAGACAGTATGAATAGGGCAGCCTTGGATGGAAGACAGTATGAATAAGACAGCCTTGGATGGAAGACAGTATGAATAGGGCAGCCTTGGATGGAAGACAGTATGAATAGGGTAGTCTTGGATGGAAGACAGTATGAATAGGGAGCCTTGGATGGAAGACAGTATGAATAGGGCAGCCTTGGATGGAAGACAGTATGAATAGGGTAGTCTTGGATGGAAGACAGTATAAATAGGGCAGTCTTGGATGGAAGACAGTATAAATAGGGTAGTCTTGGATGGAAGACAGTATGAATAGGGCAGTGTTGGATGGAAGACAGTATAGATAGGGAGCCTTGGATGGAAGACAGTATAAATAGGGCAGTCTTGGATGGAAGACAGTATAAATAGGGCAGTCTTGGATGGAAGACAGTATGGATAGGGAGCCTTGGATGGAAGACAGTATTAATAGGGCAGACTTGGATGGAAGACAGTATGGATAGGGAGCCTTGGATGGAAGACAGTATGAATAGGGCAGCCTTGGATGGAAGACAGTATGAATAAGACAGCCTTGGATGGAAGACAGTATGAATAGGGCAGTCTTGGATGGCAGACAGTATAAATAGGGCAGCCTTGGATGGAAGACAGTATGAATAGGGCCTTGGATGGAAGACAGTATGAATAGGGCAGCCTTGGATGGAAGACAGTATGAATAGGGCAGTCTTGGATGGCAGACAGTATAAATAGGGCAGCCTTGGATGGAAGACAGTATGAATAGGGCCTTGGGTGGAAGACAGTATGGATAGGGAGACTTGGATGGAAGACAGTATGAATAGGGCAGCCTTGGATGGATGACAGTATAAATAGGGCAGTCTTGGATGGAAGACAGTATGAATAGGGCAGCCTTGGATGGCATACGATATCGATAGGGCACCATTGGATGGAAGACAGTATGAATAGGGCAGCCTTGGATGGCATACGATATCGATAGGGCACCCTTGGATGGAAGACAGTATGAATAAGACAGCCTTGGATGGCATACGATATCGATAGGGCACCCTTGGATGGAAGACAGTATGAATAGGGCAGCCTTGGATGGCATACGATATCGATAGGGCACCATTGGATGGAAGACAGTATGAATAGGGCAGCCTTGGATGGCATACGATATCGATAGGGCACCATTGGATGGAAGACAGTATGAATAGGGCAGCCTTGGATGGCATACGATATCGATAGGGCACCCTTGGATGGAAGACAGTATGAATAAGACAGCCTTGGATGGCATACGATATCGATAGGGCACCCTTGGATGGAAGACAGTATGAATAGGGCAGCCTTGGATGGCATACGATATCGATAGGGCACCCTTGGATGGAAGACAGTATGAATAAGACAGCCTTGGATGGCATACGATATCGATAGGGCACCCTTGGATGGAAGACAGTATGAATAGGGCAGCCTTGGATGGCATACGATATCGATAGGGCACCATTGGATGGAAGACAGTATGAATAGGGCAGCCTTGGATGGCATACGATATCGATAGGGCACCATTGGATGGAAGACAGTATGAATAGGGCAGCCTTGGATGGCATACGATATCGATAGGGCACCCTTGGATGGAAGACAGTATGAATAAGACAGCCTTGGATGGCATACGATATCGATAGGGCACCCTTGGATGGAAGACAGTATGAATAGGGCAGCCTTGGATGGCATACGATATCGATAGGGCACCCTTGGATGGAAGACAGTATGAATAAGACAGCCTTGGATGGCATACGATATCGATAGGGCACCATTGGATGGAAGACAGTATGAATAGGGCAGCCTTGGATGGCATACGATATCGATAGGGCACCCTTGGATGGAAGACAGTATGAATAAGACAGCCTTGGATGGCATACGATATCGATAGGGCACCCTTGGATGGAAGACAGTATGAATAGGGCAGCCTTGGATGGCATACGATATCGATAGGGCACCATTGGATGGAAGACAGTATGAATAGGGCAGCCTTGGATGGAAGACAGTATGAATAGGGCAGCCTTGGATGGCATACGATATCGATAGGGCACCCTTGGATGGAAGACAGTATGAATAAGACAGCCTTGGATGGCATACGATATCGATAGGGCACCATTGGATGGAAGACAGTATGGATAGGGAGCATTGGATGGAAGACAGTATGAATAGGGCAGCCTTGGATGGAAGACAGTATGAATAAGACAGCCTTGGATGGAAGACAGTATGAATAGGGCAGCCTTGGATGGAAGACAGTATGAATAGGGTAGTCTTGGATGGAAGACAGTATGAATAGGGAGCCTTGGATGGAAGACAGTATGAATAGGGCAGCCTTGGATGGAAGACAGTATGAATAGGGTAGTCTTGGATGGAAGACAGTATGAATAGGGCAGCCTTGGATGGAAGACAGTATGGATAGGAAGCCTTGGATAGAAGACAGTATGCATAGGAAGCCTTGGATGGAAGACAGTATGGATAGGGAACCTTGGATGGAAGACAGTATGGATAGGGCAGTCTTGGATGGAAGACAGTATGAATAGGGCCTTGGGTGGAAGACAGTATGGATAGGGAGCCTTGGATGGAAGACAGTATGAATAGGGCAGCCTTGGATGGAAGACAGTATGAATAAGACAGCCTTGGATGGAAGACAGTATGAATAGGGCAGCCTTGGATGGAAGACAGTATGAATAGGGTAGTCTTGGATGGAAGACAGTATGAATAGGGAGCCTTGGATGGAAGACAGTATGAATAGGGCAGCCTTGGATGGAAGACAGTATGAATAGGGTAGTCTTGGATGGAAGACAGTATAAATAGGGCAGTCTTGGATGGAAGACAGTATAAATAGGGTAGTCTTGGATGGAAGACAGTATGAATAGGGCAGTGTTGGATGGAAGACAGTATAGATAGGGAGCCTTGGATGGAAGACAGTATAAATAGGGCAGTCTTGGATGGAAGACAGTATAAATAGGGCAGTCTTGGATGGAAGACAGTATGGATAGGGAGCCTTGGATGGAAGACAGTATTAATAGGGCAGACTTGGATGGAAGACAGTATGGATAGGGAGCCTTGGATGGAAGACAGTATGAATAGGGCAGCCTTGGATGGAAGACAGTATGAATAAGACAGCCTTGGATGGAAGACAGTATGAATAGGGCAGTCTTGGATGGCAGACAGTATAAATAGGGCAGCCTTGGATGGAAGACAGTATGAATAGGGCCTTGGATGGAAGACAGTATGAATAGGGCAGCCTTGGATGGAAGACAGTATGAATAGGGCAGTCTTGGATGGCAGACAGTATAAATAGGGCAGCCTTGGATGGAAGACAGTATGAATAGGGCCTTGGGTGGAAGACAGTATGGATAGGGAGACTTGGATGGAAGACAGTATGAATAGGGCAGCCTTGGATGGATGACAGTATAAATAGGGCAGTCTTGGATGGAAGACAGTATGAATAGGGCAGCCTTGGATGGCATACGATATCGATAGGGCACCATTGGATGGAAGACAGTATGAATAGGGCAGCCTTGGATGGCATACGATATCGATAGGGCACCCTTGGATGGAAGACAGTATGAATAAGACAGCCTTGGATGGCATACGATATCGATAGGGCACCCTTGGATGGAAGACAGTATGAATAGGGCAGCCTTGGATGGCATACGATATCGATAGGGCACCATTGGATGGAAGACAGTATGAATAGGGCAGCCTTGGATGGCATACGATATCGATAGGGCACCATTGGATGGAAGACAGTATGAATAGGGCAGCCTTGGATGGCATACGATATCGATAGGGCACCCTTGGATGGAAGACAGTATGAATAAGACAGCCTTGGATGGCATACGATATCGATAGGGCACCCTTGGATGGAAGACAGTATGAATAGGGCAGCCTTGGATGGCATACGATATCGATAGGGCACCCTTGGATGGAAGACAGTATGAATAAGACAGCCTTGGATGGCATACGATATCGATAGGGCACCCTTGGATGGAAGACAGTATGAATAGGGCAGCCTTGGATGGCATACGATATCGATAGGGCACCATTGGATGGAAGACAGTATGAATAGGGCAGCCTTGGATGGCATACGATATCGATAGGGCACCATTGGATGGAAGACAGTATGAATAGGGCAGCCTTGGATGGCATACGATATCGATAGGGCACCCTTGGATGGAAGACAGTATGAATAAGACAGCCTTGGATGGCATACGATATCGATAGGGCACCCTTGGATGGAAGACAGTATGAATAGGGCAGCCTTGGATGGCATACGATATCGATAGGGCACCCTTGGATGGAAGACAGTATGAATAAGACAGCCTTGGATGGCATACGATATCGATAGGGCACCATTGGATGGAAGACAGTATGAATAGGGCAGCCTTGGATGGCATACGATATCGATAGGGCACCCTTGGATGGAAGACAGTATGAATAAGACAGCCTTGGATGGCATACGATATCGATAGGGCACCCTTGGATGGAAGACAGTATGAATAGGGCAGCCTTGGATGGCATACGATATCGATAGGGCACCATTGGATGGAAGACAGTATGAATAGGGCAGCCTTGGATGGAAGACAGTATGAATAGGGCAGCCTTGGATGGCATACGATATCGATAGGGCACCCTTGGATGGAAGACAGTATGAATAAGACAGCCTTGGATGGCATACGATATCGATAGGGCACCATTGGATGGAAGACAGTATGAATAGGGCAGCCTTGGATGGCATACGATATCGATAGGGCACCCTTGGATGGAAGACAGTATGAATAAGACAGCCTTGGATGGCATACGATATCGATAGGGCACCATTGGATGGAAGACAGTATGAATAGGGCAGCCTTGGATGGCATACGATATCGATAGGGCACCCTTGGATGGAAGACAGTATGAATAAGACAGCCTTGGATGGCATACGATATCGATAGGGCACCATTGGATGGAAGACAGTATGAATAGGGCAGCCTTGGATGGAAGACAGTATGAATAGGGCAGCCTTGGATGGCATACGATATCGATAGGGCACCCTTGGATGGAAGACAGTATGAATAAGACAGCCTTGGATGGATGACAGTATGAATAGGGCAGCCTTGGATGGCATACGATATCGATAGGGCATCCTTGGATGGAAGACGATATGGATAAAGTAGCCTTGGGTGGAAGACGATGTGGATAGAGCAGTATATGTGTTTTCACATCAGTGGTTTCTTTATGCGGGCTTGGGAGCAAAAACGTTTTCTTTTGAAACTCCAGAGAGAAGGAGTGCAGACCGTGCCTCCTTGGACTGAGACTAAGAGAGATCACTTTTTGCAAATTTGCTCACGTGTTGAATAAAGACACAGATTGCCCATCAATCGTTATCTTAAGCTGCAGCATGATGCCTCCGTAGCTCATACATGTAAATATACAAAAGGGGCGAACTGCCCATCCAGCCAGGCAGCAGGCTGCCTGCACAGCGCATGCGTGGCGACTATCTGGATATGCAGGTAATTACTTGACGTAGAAGTTTCTTTAGAAAAAAACGACCATAGGCCCGAGACCCTCGTGTTGACAATGGCTACACATATCTTTGATGAGTGGACAGATGGATCTAGGTGTCAGTCCTGGTTTGACGCTCATAAAAGGCTCCTCGTACAAACGCTGCTAGGCGGGTCAAAACAACTGGACTATTTATTATGGGCTAAAAGCGCGTCAAACTTTGTCTACTTAGTCATTGTGTATAAAATCTCGAAATATGCAACGTGGTGCCTACATACAAGAACAAAGTGATATTCGTCATCTAATTGATTACAGATGCATGACTAATCTATAGTCGTATAGGCGTATGATTAAGACATGCGAGGATTTCTGGACTGTGTCCCACACTGACCTCCGACACGATGGTGGGTCCCATATCTCCGGTGTATTCCCAGCCATTGGGACATTTCTCGGTGGAGTTGTCCACACTGCTGTTGGTATACATAAGACATTTGGAAAATTCCACTTCCCCCTCCGGGTTTGTTTCCAGAGGAATACTGTCATTGACAGTCTGTCCATCTGGTAGTTTACATCTGTGCTCAGGGATGACGGCTGAAATGGTCAAATTACACATCTGGTGAATCTTATGTAACACGTATCAGGATATAATAATGACATAGAATGTGCTGATTTGGTATAAGGTATAAGGAATAAATAAAACAAATAAAATAGATAAAATAGACAAAATAGATAAAATAGATGAAATAGATGAAATAGATGACATAGATAAAATAGATAAATAGATAAAATAGATAAAATAAATAAAATAAATAAAATAAATAAAATAAATAAAATAAATAAATGGTGGCTAGAATGATATGGAATAGATTAAATAATCACATATAGAATGTTATACATCAGGCTTTAGCCTATGGCATAAATGGTTTAGAATAGGTTGAATTATGGCGGTCAAATGGTGTAGAATTGGTTGAATCATGGCCGTTAAATTGTGTAGAATACGTTGAATCATGACCAATGCGATTAATCTATATCACGAGCCCCCGCCCCCCCCCCTGCGTTAGTTATTCGGAGAGCTCGATAACTTGGCCTAAGGTAAAGTAAACCTTTATCGAAGTCACGTTTGAAAACAATTACATGGGCTTGCGTCAGTCACAGTTGCGGCTGCAGTTACGTCAGAACATGCAGTCTTCTCAATGAAAGCATGATAAATTTTTGCATCACCGTCAAAAGAAATTGTTACATTGTCACTTTATGGATAGCAATATACAGCTGGAAACGGCCCATCAAAGTAAATAACAATCGCGTTCCCAAGTCATGAAGAATAAAATTCTTTATTCCCAGCCCACGATGCATTGAATGGAGAACTTCCCACATACAATGAAAGGGGCGGATACATGATATAAATGATTTCCCAATTCACGGTTATTTAATATTAAAATGTTCAGTTCACGATTAATGAAAATCCTTATCACGACGGTCGGCTAATATCCCATTCCCAGTTCACGAATCATTATTTTCCTCATTCCCGGTTCACGGTTAAAAGAAAAGATCATTCCCGAGGAACGGAAATGCACCCCCCCCCCCCTGGTCTGCAAAACTGGAGCTGGCACTTTTACAGCCAATAGCAGCAAAATGTGTTTGCAACTCCACGTGCGGCATAAGTCTTGTCTACAACGTGCAATGGTTGAGCCTGCTTGACGCTGGTTTGGGACAATAACGTTTGATGGTCATCACTTCTGGTACCGAGTAATAGCCAAAGAGTTCCTTTACATGCGGGGTTTTCATGAGCATCCGGTATTTCGGTATGTATTTCTGGGTCTCTCGTCTGTGTGCTATAAAGTACAAAAACAGGTTTTCCTGTATTTTTTCCTATAATGCTGGTTTGTTGGGCTTCCTGATACATGTAGCCATGGTACGTCATGTGTACACTCAATTGGCATTGCTCGGGTTGGGATGATTGAGAGGGCCCCGGATGCGGTATAAGCATGGTAAAAGTGTGTCAAGATACAGTGGCGTAGGAACTTGCGATCGTTGTACGCGGCAGTCGGGGTAGCCCTGTAACATGTTACACTGGTTACAGGGCTAGCGGTCGTTGCATGCACATACGTGGCTGGTAAAAAATGGACGGCAGATGAAAGAGCAAAGATTTTCCTCGCTAAATCTGGATTCTCACTAATTATGTTACGGTCGTTTATGAATGATAGCGACACCTACGCTCCAAAAGACTGGGAGTTACTGGCCAACCCATGTAGGCATATGCCAGGGGGTGGAGGTGGGGGGGGGAGGGGTTAAGGTGAGAGGATAGTAAAGAAACTCCACTGGCAATCCCCTGGGCATATTTATTTTTCTCGACCGAGTTTGAATAAAACAAGCGAGGGGTAAAAATGGAGGAGCTTCGCAAAAGCAAGTCCAAAAAGCCACGCTGACTTAAAAACACCCAGGAAACAAAACCAAATTTCACCACGAGATACCACTCATCCTGATATTTCGAAATCTAATCGTACGAAAAAGCATGATACCGAACGCCACTCGACGGCATGGCGACCACCTTGTTCATCGACATACTCCAACCACATTATGTATGCATGCTGGCGGTGGGAACCCTGTTTGAGGAGGTGTGACCGGGCACTATTTATTGGTCGGGCTCGGTACGCCAGGGGTAGAGAGCCAGCGAGGGGTGTGCACACCAAACGTAATATCCAACAGTCAATAGGAAATGCACTGTTGGTCAATGGGATGTGGTTCCTGGCCCCGCGTGTTTTCCATGACGCCCTCCCCTTCCCACCCTCCCCCCCCCCCCCGCAGTCCCGGGCACACGCACTTAGTTCGCAGTCTGGGTTGGTGCGAGCCTGTGGTGGTGGTGGGGGGGGGCTGACCTCATTACACCCCTTCTCCACACACGTGCCCACACCTACATTACCCAGTCTGTGACGGGCCCCCTGATCTGCGCCCCCACCCCCACCCCAAACTCCCCCAGCCTCTCAGTCAGGGTGGGACGAGTCTGCGGGGGAGCCACTGACCCTCAGTCTGACCGTCCCATTGAGGAAATGACCACCCCTGGGAAGGGAAGCCAACGGGTAGGCTCTCCCAGTTGTAATTTACAGCAAATCAGTCCTGATGCCTTTAAATATCAGGGCCCCCCTTTCCTCCCTCCCACACATTCGCTCTCGCCCCACTTTCCTGTAGACCGCCCATTCATTCCATGTCGTTTTCCACGCCCCCCGCCCGCCATCCCCGCCCCCCCCCAGTCCCCCCTCGTCACGGAGCTCTCAAGGCCTCACACCAATTCCCTTCCTGTGAATATCCGCGGCACCCCGCACCCCTACACCCCACCCCCCTTTGGTTTTAACCCCTATAACCATCTCCTCAATGAAATGCTGCATATCTACCAACGCCCTCCCCACGGTTCCCCCACGTGACCCCTCCCTCCTTTCGGCCTAACGCCCGACCCCCCACCCCCTCCTGCACCCTCAGCAATGCCAATCCGCGAACTTCCGCAATTCCCGCATTTTATCGATTGCAGAAGCCACGTGACAGGTCATGTGACTCGCCAAATTGTGAGCGAGGTTGTTGACGGGTTTGACCTGTCGCTGCTTTTCGCACTATGAGTGCAACCACTTCCCATACTCACCCCCCCCCTCCCCCTCCCTTCCCCCCCCCCCCTCTCGTCCTGTGATAACATGTATTAAGAGTAGCGTTGTAACCGTTAAGGGCATAAACCCCGAGTTAAATCTAACGGGGTAAACGATGACTGGAGTGAGGACTCAATCTAGTAGGTTGCACGTGCGATGTGGGGATAGCTTGGTGTATATAGTATATAGGGTCGGGGGGGGGGGGAGGGTGGTTGGCACTAGCCGTGGAGACAATATGGGCTACTAGGATGTGTATGGCAAGGTAGAGAGGCAATATGGTCTATCAGGATGGGTATGGCAAGTTAGAGAGACAATATGGTCTATCAGGATGGGAATGGCAAGTTAGAGAAACAATATGGTCCATCAGGATGGACATGGCAAGTTAGAGAAACAATATGGTCCATCAGGATTGGTATGGCAAGGTAGAGAGGCAATATGGTCTATCAGGATGGGTATGGCAAGATAGAGAGACAATATGGTCTATCAGGATGGGAATGGCAAGTTAGAGAAACAATATGGTCCATCAGGATGGATATGGCAAGTTAGAGAAACAATATGGTCCATCAGGATTGGTATGGCAAGGTAGAGAGGCAATATGGTCTATCAGGATGGGTATGGCAAGTTAGAGAGACAATATGGTCTATCAGGATGGGAATGGCAAGTTAGAGAAACAATATGGTCCATCAGGATGGATATGGCAAGTTAGAGAAACAATATGGTCCATCAGGATTGGTATGGCAAGGTTGAGAGGCAATATGGTCTATCAGGATGGGTATGGCAAGGTAGAGAGACAATATGGTCTATCAGGATGGGAATGGCAATTTAGAGAAACAATATGGTCCATCAGGATGGATATGGCAAGTTAGAGAAACAATATGGTCCATCAGGATTGGTATGGCAAGGTAGAGAGGCAATATGGTCTTTTAGGATAGGTATGGCAAGGTTGGTATCAGGGTTGGTATGATAAGGTTACGAGTGTATGACGAGGACCACAAGTATGTCGAGAAAAAATTCCTCACCCTGAGACTTAGAGGTGACAGTGCATTAAGAACAAATATACGCCACAACATATCTCTGCAATGCGCTTGTTCATGTTAAACCATGTTAGCAGTTTTAATCTCGAAAGAGCTTTGCCTTGTTTCCTAATAGAGGCCCTAATGGCGCAATCACCCGTGTTGATGCGAAGTTAATGGGACATCGCCATGACGGAGATCAGACAAATCCCCTCGACACCTGACAAGAGGCCGTGGCCACGTGGTCGCAATGTAAACCGCACAGGCGCCAGGCATTTGAGGCATATGACGACACGACCGACAAGGGCCGCGGGCATCATTAACAACGCATTACGCTTATATGACGTCAGCAATATCACTGCACCCACTATCCTGGTTCCCGTGTTCCATTTTACTGAACGGCGATGCTCCAATTAAGTCCCGAGTCGTGAAGAGCGAGAGGAATTGTCTTTATTATCGCCCGGACCATAACCCAGACTGCTGGGAGTGGTGAGCCTGTTAATGGGACGGTTGTAATAGTTATCTCCCGCTATCGATGCTCCGGAGTGCTGTTGGACAGCGCCAACCGAATTGGGGTATAGACATCACATTGTAAATAAAAAGTGCCACGGCCAGCGGGTGAACATTTGAACCTAGACGAGATCTAGGGCGGGGGTTTGTGTAACGAACAGGGATTGCCTTTTGAAGGGTAACGAGAGAGGGGTCGAGGCAGCGGTTTCCATCGTGATTTGCTTAAATAAGACGTGCACTTGCATAGTAAGTAACACTAACAGCAGATCGTTGACTAAGGCGGCCATTCATTCACCTAGAGTGTTATCTGGATGAGGGGGGGAGGGGGGGGGAGGCAAATGAACCCATTCTCCACAGCGCCCTCTACAGGGGACGCCGGGGAGCAGAGACAAATGGCGTTTATGCGTTCCCCCCCATGTGACCTCATTTAGCGGGAAGTCCCCAGGCGACAAGCCCACAATACCGGGTGTCATCACCTAACCTTCACCCCTCATGTTACCCCCTTTCCTCTCGACCTACCTTCCTCCTACTACAGCTTCACTTCCCGGAACCCGCGCTCACCCCTCCCAGAGACCGACCCCCTTCCCTCCTCAACCCCTTGGGACCGGCCCCGGGACCCCGCTTAACACCGACATAATGCTGACGATCACCACGGGACCATCTCCGAATTATCCATTTCGCGACTTCCGCGACACCCAGCGATCAGCGTATTCCGAGAAAGACGTTCCGAGAAAGCAGGTCTATTAGAGAGTTGAAATCCGACATAAGAAATAAGACATAGGTAATACAACATAAGAAATACGACATAAGAAATCCGACATAAGAAACACGACATAAGAAATCCGAGTCAGCATAACGGCCATCACGTTGATTGACAGACGTAGAGGTCATCGCGGATAGTTGATCATCCCACATCATGCATTGATGATGAGATGGCTCTCGTAAATATAAATATGTATATTTATATATATGGGGTCGGCCCGGGTCGAATACAAGCGATATATAACTATCGTTGATTGTATCGGCCTTGACGTCTCCACCCCATGTTTGTAATTGTCGTTGCTGACGGACTAATGAAAACAATCAAAGATCTACCGTTTTTCGAAGCATTATGGTACTACAGAATGTCGCGGAAAAACGGCTTCTTTTTGTTGCCTATTGTAGCCACGTGATTAGTTTGCACCGTATACTACGACGCGGCGCCCATGTATGTGCTGCATGGCGTCTACCGTATATCTACGACGCGGCGCCCATGTATGTGCCGCATGGCGTTTACCGTATATCTACGACGCGGCGCCCATGTATGTGCCGCATGGTGTCTACCGTATATCTACGACGCGGCGCCCATGTATGTGCCGCATGGTGTCTACCGTATATCTACGACGCGGCGCCCACGTATGTGCTGCATGGCGTCTACCGTATATCTACGACGCGGCGCCCACGTAAGTGCCGCATGGCGTCTACCTTATATCTACGACGCGGGGCCCACGTATGTGCGCATGGTGTCTACCGTATATCTACGACGCGGCGCCCATGTATGTGCCGCATGGTGTCTACCGTATATCTACGACGCGGCGCCCATGTATGTGCCGGATGGCGTCGACCGTATATCTACGACGCGGCGCCCATGTATGTGCCGCATGGTGTCTACCGTATATCTACGACGCGGCGCCCATGTATGTGCCGCATGGTGTCTACCGTATATCTACGACGCGGCGCCCATGTATGTGCCGCATGGTGTCTACCGTATATCTACGACGCGGCGCCCATGTATGTGCCGCATGGCGTCTACCGTATATCTACGACGCGGCGCCCACGTATGTGCCGCATGGCGTCTACCGTATATCTACGACGCGGCGCCCACGTATGTGCCGCATGGCGTCTACCGTATATCTACGACGCGGCGCCCACGTATGTGCCGCATGACGTCTACCGTATATCTACGACGCGGCGCCCACGTATGTGCCGCATGGCGTCTACCGTATATCTACGGCGCGGCGCCCACGTATGTGCCGCATGGCGTCTACCGTATATCTACGGCGCGGCGCCCACGTATGTGCCGCATGGCGTCTACCGTATATCTACGGCGCGGCGCCCACGTATGTGCCGCATGGTGTCTACCGTATATCTACGACGCGGCGCCCACTTATGTGCCGCATGGCGTCTAGCGTATATCTACGACGCGGCGCCCACTTATGTGCCGCATGGCGTCTACCGTATATCTACGACGCGGCGCCCACGTATGTACCGCATGGTGTCTACCGTATATCTACGACGCGGCGCCCACGTATGTGCCGCATGGCGTCTACCGTATATCTACGACGCGGCGCCCACGTATGTACCGCATGGTGTCTACCGTATATCTACGACGCGGCGCCCACGTATGTACCGCATGGCGTCTACCTTATATCTACGACGCGGGGCCCACGTATGTGCGCATGGTGTCTACCGTATATCTACGACGCGGCGCCCACGTATGTGCCGCATGGCGTCTACCGTATATCTACGACGCGGCGCCCACGTATGTGCCGCATGGCGTCTACCGTATATCTACGACGCGGCGCCCACGTATGTGCCGCATGGCGTCTACCGTATATCTACGACGCGGCGCCCACGTATGTGCCGCATGGCGTCTACCGTATATCTACGGCGCGGCGCCCACGTATGTGCCGCATGGTGTCTACCGTATATCTACGACGCGGCGCCCACTTATGTGCCGCATGGCGTCTAGCGTATATCTACGACGCGGCGCCCACTTATGTGCCGCATGGCGTCTACCGTATATCTACGACGCGGCGCCCACGTATGTACCGCATGGTGTCTACCGTATATCTACGACGCGGCGCCCACGTATGTGCCGCATGGCGTCTACCGTATATCTACGACGCGGCGCCCACGTATGTACCGCATGGTGTCTACCGTATATCTACGACGCGGCGCCCACGTATGTGCCGCATGGTGGCTACCGTACATCTACGACGCGGCGCCCACTTATGTGCCGCATGGCGTCTAGCGTATATCTACGACGCGGCGCCCATGTATGTGCCGCATGGCGTCTACCGTATATCTACGACGCGGCGCCCACGTATGTGCCGCATGGCGTCTACCGTATATCTACGACGCGGCGCCCACGTATGTACCGCATGGTGTCTACCGTATTAGCGCACAAAGCGCCGACGGGGATTTCGCGCTGTCCCGTGCCAAAAAAAAAAGGTGAAAACAAGACAAGCCAATCGGGTGCTAAAACCACTGCGAAACCCGTTGTAACCGCTGGGAGAAGACAAATGACGGACACAATTTGAGTGCTGCGGCTGAGCAGTAGATCAATCATAGATCAATCAGTCATCATCTCCGGTCGGGCATAAGTGGACGTGATTTCGCCAGTCTACTATTTATTACATGTCCGCTACCTGCACCTCGCGGCGTGGTTCCCATCACACCCGAGCGGTGGCGCTCCCCATGTAGCGGTTTCCGCCACTAGATGGCGCATGAGCCGAGGCTACCCCACGCGGGTGTCACACGCGGCTACAGCATGCGGCTTGTAGGCTCAGCTGGAGCCGCCAAGCCAGACCGGAAGTAGGCTGTATGGAGGGGCCTGTGTGTGAGGTGTGTATCCCCATCACGTGTTTCCTCCGAGAATGATACGCGATCAGCCGTAACTAATTGAATTCAATGCGATTGCATGATATATACCATTCTCACAATCCTGTATTCTGCTATGTCTGTATCTATGTAGCTTTAATATCATATTACCTTAATAATTAGGAAATAAATACATAAACAGAAATATTAAATAATTAAATACATAAAGTGATGTGGGGAGACATTTCTCCCGATGCAGATTTGCAATAATTTCCGCGAGAAGCTGTATACGTTAGCTTAGTTTTGGTTTTTGGAAGTTCATTCCATCGATCTATACATGATTACAAGGAACACACTGAATGAAAATGCATCTTTGCTAAAATTTGTTTACATATAATATCTTCCCATTGAATAAATCAACAACGTTTTTATGAGCCCTAATTGCCGTTTTCACAAAATAAACCAAACAGTGTGACCGCATGAATCATGCACGGCCTGAAATCGCTTCCGCAACCATTACGGTGAAAAAAAAAACCGACGGTCGTAAAAGTTGTTTGTATCTATTTTCCAGCTGACGCTGGTGCTGACTGGCGCTGGCGCTGTGTTTACGCTTCTCCCCGGGGAAAAAATCCCATCAACAGTGATTTCAGGGCATGGTGGTTGGCGGTGGTTGGCTTTTCCGATGACGCGAGCTCACTTCACAGCGGCCATTATCCCGTCATCACGGTGACATATAGACGATGTACACGCCGACACCGGAGGACGGTCGTCGCACGACGCCTCACGTCACAAGGCCATATCCTGATGTGGGCACGGGTTCCAAGGGTGGCCGCTGGGAGGCGCCAGCAGTCTGGCCCCATCACCATCCGGTGTGATGATGATCTGGTGAACACGTGTTCACTCCTACTTGTACCGCGAGTCACTCCTCTTCACAAGTACCTGTTTTTGTTCTGTTATCCCGATCAACAGGATAAACGCTTCGGGGCATGTAGCAAGGGTGGGAACGGGAGTGGCAGGGGTGGGGGGGGGGGTGGGAGTGGCATGGGGGTGGGAGGCATCAATTCGGTGGGAGAGCATGGGCGGTGGGAGGGCATGGGGGTGGGGCAGGAGGAGGCTGATGTGGAGTTGGAGGGCCTTGGCGGTGGCGGATTTGTATATATATATATATATATATAGATATATCTATATATATTTATATCTTATATCTTATGTCATGTAATAGTGCGCCGAGATGAGTGGTTTATTATTGAACTGAGCTGTTCCCCGACCGACATCGTGCTGAAGCCCCTAGATGTTATAGTGTATCTCTTTGCTACAAGAACTCTTTGTTATATATGACGTCAGCTCGGGCGCTACAGCCCGTATCGTGCGAACTGCAAGCTGTCACGGGTATATAATCCAGGGGTAGAGTGCGGTCTTCGGCGCTGTATCCACTGCCCTTTATACACTCACAGATGATTGCTAATTTTTCAAATATATAAGAACAATTATATTTCGGAATTTGTTTTAACAATAACGAGCAATTTCGTTTCTGTAACCATGACAACCGTACGAACATATTCACGGATGAGTGCTTTTGTCAAATATATAATGACATTTTTATATTATTTCACAGAATGAGTTTTAAAGCAATATACTTACATGCGCCATCTTAGATCTTTTACATTTTAGAATCAAAACTAAAAGTATCTCAAAATGATGATTCATATATGTTTCATATCTCTGAGAGTCTGTAAAACAACAATTTCAACATAGAATAAAACTGCACGGTTTATTTATATCGCGCGCGGACGTGATAGCGAGCCGCGGTCGACATCACACACAAAATACCGAACAGCGAACAGGCGCGCAGGGATATAAAGCCGGCCACCAACTTCTGCTGCGGTGACCAAATTGCTTCTCTCCAGACTGCCCACAGGCTTTCAGGATTTAAATTTAAGACAGAATATACTTATTTGACATGGGGAAGAGGTTGGTAATACAAAACATTACGGAATATATTGCTTTAACATGGACGAGCACGTCGTTTATACGTTCAATCCCCTCTAAACGTACAGACACTGGCGAGCAATTAGCATATGTTTTTTATGACATGCTAATACTTCGGCAATTTTGCTGTCAACCAATTATTATATGATAATGAAATGTCCCTTTGATGGATACAGATATGAGCTTCGTCAGCATTCCTTACCAATTCTTTCCAGCTTTGACCACTAATGGTCCGCCAAACGACCATTAATAAGCGCAAAGTGCCCCAATTATTGCCAATTTGAAGGGTGTTTTGTTTCGCTGCACAGAGGCACTACCCGACCAGCAAATCCTCAAACCTGTAGCCTACTTACTGACTTGGTACTGGTGTTGTGTATATTAGCGTATATCTGTATATATACTCCAGCCGCCCGGACCGCGGTACGTGGCAATGAAATTCGACCTCAGCGCCACCATCGGAGAGCGGAAGCAACATGATAAATTTGGTCGGCCGGCGAACCTGTTTGCAGTCTCTCGGCCTTCACGAGTGCGTGTTTGTTTGTAGCAGTCGCTGTAAACCTCAAAATAACCAGGACTACTTGCTTCCCACCTACGCTGTGCTGGTGCTGGAGCGAGGCACGACGCCCAGATAACCGCTCCACTCCATATACATGAGAGATGAGGCGTCAGCAAGGCTCGTTCAGTGTGTCAACCAGCTCCCAGCGAGTCAAAGGCCATGACCTCTTCGTCTTTGTTAATGAAATCCGATCGGGTCTGTAAAAAGCGTAATACACGTGCGGGGACGTTTTATCCGGTCTGGTCCGGAGTGAGGGGGCGTGGGATACACTGATCCAGGTCCGCCAAACATCCTCTCTGGTCCCAGGGAATAAAACCGGGGTGGTTTGGGTGGGGGGGGGGGGGACTTAATATGCTGGGTTAGGGAGGATTCCGCGGTAAAGCAAGGCCCTCCCCTCTTTGTACCTCCAAAATGTATTTTTCTCCATTGACCTGCTCTCTATCCCCGCTCCATGCAGTTCCGCTCGGTTTATTCTGCTTTCCTGGCAAACCCACCTCTATGGACACGAAGTGTTCAGTCAACCCACCCCTCCATCCAGGTCGCAAGTTTGGAGTATCCCTTCTAGCTTTTTCATCAAAACAAGGCCGCCCTATAGACGTATATCTTTCTCATCCCAAATGTCCGCAGTCCGTGTCAGGCATCACACACAGGGCACCCCCCGGGGGATAATACTATAAGGTGGTGAATACTATAGGGAGCTGGAGTGAAAGGGATGTCCTGTGGTACTCAACACCGCTATCTTGGGGCTCTTTATGAATTCGGTTTTAACTATTCTTTACGGCGCTGAGATGTCGGATTTCAATGAGTGACGAGGCGGCTGCGGCCAAACTGTAGTCACACGAATGGAATTCTTTTTACGCGGCAATATTTACCGACACACAACACTGGTTGTGTTGTTGTCAGGTGACATCTTGAGTTCGTGCAAATCACGATACGGAAACGGCGCCGACAACTGATGAGAACGTCGATTAAATAATCCCGAGTTTGGCGTCTTTGGACACCATACTTCAGGCTATACAAGCTTCAGGCCCTGGTGTATTTCCGAGTGTATTTTCATTCTTTATGAAACTTGTATAAAATGGGTTGTGCAGATTGTACAGTCACAACGGGGTCTGATGGAGACCCCACGAGACAGGGATACTTACGTTCTACGCCCATGCTATAGCATCAACGACCTGCGCTGCTTACCTTTTCCGGTGGCTGTTCACTACTCGCTTCAAACTAAATATTGGCTCAAGCCGTCCTTGGATGCTGAACTTAATGCCTATATGAAAATTATAACCATCAGAGTAGGTGTAGGTAATATATGAGACACGTACATTGTAGAAGCTAGACCAGAGCCTTGGTGACCCTTGGTGACCCTTGGTGAGCCATGGTAAGCCTTGGTGAGCCATGGTAAGCCATGGTTAGTCACATCACCATGGTGAGCCATGGTTAGTCACCATCACCATGGTGAGCCATGGTGAGACATGGTGAGCCATGGTGGGCCATGGTGAGCTTTAGTGCGCCATGGTGCGCCATGATGCGCCAAGGTGAGTCAAGTAGAAGGCAGAGGTGTTGGACCAGAGCCATGGTGAGCGGGGTAGCCGTAGGCGACTCGGCCATACCAGGGCGCCTGAGACATCTGACAGCACCCGAGGGGAAGGGATGTGGTATGTCGGCTGGCAGATGGTCAGCCGAATGCTCGGGAGGAAGGGAAGCCGCCAACCTGAGTTAAGAGCGTTGGCGACCTTCCCTGGTTGTGGTAACTTGGTATGGCTTAGTGGAATGCGCAATGTGAGCACTGACTGATTGGCGGTGAGTGGGTCGTGGGCTAGGCAAGTGGAAGCCTTGGGTAGAACATAGGCGATAGCTGGTGATCAAGACGATTCAGAACATGGGCTTCACGCCAGTTGTCTGGGTGCATCATCGTAAACTAATTGTAGGGGATATATATATATATATAGCGGGATAAAAAGAGGTGGAGAGGGGGAGAGGGACAGAGGGAGAGAGGCTTGGGAAAGAGACAGAGAGAGAGGAAACGGTTGGAAACGGTTTAGGGAAAAGAGAGAAGGAAAAGGCAAGAGAAATAAACGGAGAGAAAGACGTTCGAACGTTAGGAAGAGGCGAATAGTACAGAAAAGTTCGAAACAAGGCAACCCCAAATAAATGACTAATGACTAAAATGGATTAATAGGATATAAGCCTAAACATGTATCAGAGGAATCACGAAGGCCGACGGCGCAAGAAAATTATCCCCTGCTCTGATGCTCGCTATAAGATATGAGATACCTTCTAAGTCTGTGAGAAGTGCACTGGGTCAAACCGAAGGCGACGAACCATACAACGCCTGCCATCTTGCAATCGCCGTCACAAAGCTGCGAAGCGTGCGGGGGATAAATTGTACGGCAACTAAACACGGAATCCCAGTGCGTATTTTGTTTCCCCCAGCGGTGAGCAGCGGGAATCCGCGGACAGTGGGAATCCATTGGAGATAAGGAGAGCGAGATAACATAGCGATGACGCCAGCTGTGGGCGACTACGGGTCATCGCAAGGTCAAGTAGCATGGAGGGCTGGCCATTTGACCTCAGGCAGACGACAAGTGAGCGTCTCTCAGATCTGTAGAAGTGGCTATGGCTGGATTTGTTTTGAACACTGGGCAGCATTTCGGGAGCAGTCACTTCCAATAGTGCATGGCCACTAGTACGTTGCCCTGAGTCGATCGTGAGCAGGGTGATGTTTAAAATAAAAACATGATATTTTCTTCTTCTTTGAAGACATAAATGTGCTAAAACGTCTGTTTTAATTATAATTCGGTTCAGTAGGGACACCATTACAAATGAATGTGCGTTTCGTTTCTGTATAATTAAAACTTCAAACATGGAGGCTGCATGATGGTCCCAGACATACTTGTCGTCGGATAGAACTATCCGTCAACAAGTAAGAGGTACTTGTACAATGTAAGAGGTACCTAACTATAGCAACCGCAAGTAAACCGCAAGTTGATTCATTTCTACGCCTGTTTCCAAGTATAGGTGTTCTCCGACAAGAAGTACATGCTTCGCGACTCAAACCGCAAGTTGATCCACTTTCCCACCTGTGGCCATATTTGAAGAACATCAAACGCGAGGGGTTCACCCATAGCCCAGGTTCAGTTTACTGATACAGAGACAGGATCTGTGCATGACATCACAATTAGCAATCCATGGCTGAGGATATGGCGGCGAATGACTTGCACCTGTATCAGTGGGGTAAGACAGGGACAGTTTGACGAGCCCACACATAGAGTTGTTGACAAAAAAATGACACATTTAGTGTCCCCGGATGGTGCGGGCTCTAAGGGCAGTATTTATTGCTTGATACCAGTTCTTTGATGCCGCAGAGTAGCATACATTTTTAGGGAGGAACTCAACTGAACTGAACCACATTCCTGGCACTGAAAAAGTGGCAGACGGTCTCAGTGCTGAACCATACTTCCCTGCCATTCGGAGGGGCGATTGGTTGACGTACTGCAGTACTAGTATGTATTCGGGATATAGCAACAGCGGAAACAGGAGGTTAGCTGTGGGGATCCCACACAATGTGCCATAAGCTAAATATACACTGCCGCGGTTGTGGTTTTCTGATCACGTAAGTCATATCATGAACCCCGAGGGGAGGGGGGGGGGCTCTTTTATGCAAATCTGGTGTCGGGGTTACGCGGGTGCCTTGATGCCTGACAAAGCGGACAAAAAAGATACCCCTATAGAGAGGACATTTATGATGAAAAAGATACCCCTATAGAGCGGATATTTTAAAACTTGCGACCGGTGGGGCTCTGAAAACGTGCGTTCATAGAGCGGGCCGCCGCGAAAAAAAACCCTTCTGATTAGGTTCTGGCAGGAAGAGCCCGACCGAGCGGACTTTGGCGGTAAAACGCCCCAACCGAGGAAAAAAGGGTTGGCTTTACCGCGGACTCCCCTCCCACCCACCCACCCCCAGCCCGAGCAGTACCACCCCCAGGATCATGAAACAATTAGATACAGCGAATCAAATAGTGATAGCGATTGATTCGCGGCACAGTATCCTCGATATCTCATCATCTATGCCAGAAAGACGGTTCCGTCGTTTGTAAGGCTGCCACCCATCGTCGCTACCTGACGCCGCGCCCCCTCCCCCCCCCCGCTCCTCCGCCATCCCGTCACGTGATGAACAACCAGACAACAATGATGACGTAGTTTCCATGGCACAATAGACGTCTCCATGGTAACCGATCCTAAACGCGTTGCGCAAAGTCGGCGACCGAAAGTCGATCTCTCGTGGCAAGAAAGGTCGACCGAACAAACCTCCACCGAAGATGTACAGTCTACAGATACATTTCAAGGTCAGTGTTATCATATTATATATTGAACAGGAATGAACAGGTTGCATGTATTAAACAGTTGTGGGCATCTATCGGCAATATGACACCCCTACATGGGACTTTGGTGTACTAATTGTATCAGCTGACCGCCCACTGTGACCCTAAGGTACACACAGCATCACCTATAGACCATGCAAACGAGAGGGCCAAACTAAACCACAATACCCCCACCATCACCGCCCACCCTGCCCAGTCTCGTTCCCGGGGTGCCACCACCCGCCTTCAGCCCTTGTTGCTGTAAGTAATTTCTCCAAACAGCCCCGGGATTCCGTTGGCAACAGCAGGTGCCCTGTGACGCAGATTCCTGCGCCGAAAGGTGAAGAGGCAGCTGGGAGTGGGAGCTGGGGGGCTAGGGGGCTGGGGGGCTGGGGGGCTGGGGGCTGGGGGCCTGGGGGACTGGGGCGCTGGGGGCTGGGGGGCTGGGGGCTGGGGGCTGGGGGACTGGGGGTGTAGGCTGGGGGTGCAGGCTGGGGGTGTACTAGCTAGGCTGAAGGCTGGGGCTGGGGCTGGTGGATGGGGCTGGGGGGTGGGGGGCTGGGGGCTGGGGGCTAGGGCTGGGGGTGTAGGCTGGGGGTGCAGGCTGGGGGTGTAGTAGGCTGAAGGCTGGGGCTCCAGGGGCTGGTGGCTGGGGCTGGGGGCAGGGGGCTTGGGGGCTGGGGGGCTGGGGGTGTAGGCTGGGAGTGTAGGCTAGGGGTATACTAGGCTGAAGGCTGGGGCTGGGGCTGGTGGATGGGGCTGGGGGCTGGAGGCTGGGGAGCTGGGGGTGTAGGCTGGAGGCTGGGGGCTGAGGCTTGGAGCTGAGGGCTGGGGGCTGGGGGTGTAGGCTGGAGGCTGGGGGCTGAGACTGGGGGCTGGGGTGTAGGCTGGAGGCTGGGGGCTGCGACTGGGGGCTGGGGTGTAGCCTGGAGGCTGGGAGCTGCGACTGGGGGCTGGGGGTGCAGCCTGAAGGCTGGGGGCTGGAAGCTGGATGCTGGATGCCGGATGCCCCTGAGCTAAGAGCTAAGAGCAGGAGGAGCGGAGTCTGATGGAGACTGGATGGTATGTTAGTATAGCCGGCTTTGGTGCCCGGTACAATGCTGTAGCAACAACCCACCAGGTGTGCATCCCAATGTTCTTGCTTATTGTTAGCCTTTACGTGTCTGGTGAAACCGAGGCAGTGATACAAATATAATCTTCATTATACGTATATAGCATATATAGACATATATGGAGGAGAGCCTTAATTAATGCTAAAAATGCTCGGGATTGAAACAGATCTAGGCCGGAAGACATTTCAGAAATCGGACCACCATTTGAGAGAATATCTTCATCCTTGGGAATGGGCTTTTCATTTCACCGTGAACTGGGAATGAAGAAAAAACCACCAAAAATTCTTCGTGAGCTGAGAATGGGTCCGTCGTGATCAAGGATTTTCATTAATCGTGAACTGAGAGAATTTTAATTTGAAATAATCGTGACTTGGAAAATCGCCAATTTATATGTATCCGCCCCTTCCATTGTATGCGGGGAGTTCTCCATTTAATCATCGTGACCTGAGAACAAAGAAATGTATTCTTCGTTACTTGGGAACACGACCCCCCCCCCACCCCCAGATGATAAAAACATATAAGTTACGAGAGATATATTCATTAGTAGCGAGCACTATTAGATTCGTGCTGGACAAAAGCGATACATTGCAGTCTGCTTAGATACCGTGAAAATGTATAGACCGTATGACGCTCAACCCGCCAGATGTTTTATTCTAGACATTTTCGGCATTTCCAATATATTTGTTGGTGTACTGTATGACGTTTTTGGTATGTGCTGCTCGTTTATTTTTCTATTGTCTGTTTTGTGCCTTGATAAAATAAAGTATAATATTTTAATCATAATTATATTTTATTATAAAATCATCCGCATCACAGGTTAGGAAGTGCGTCTATGGGGGCGGGTCCCTGGATTTTGCCTTTGGTGGGAGGGAGGGGGTGGGGGGCACAAGTCTGATCAGGGGTGCCCACGTCAGTTTACAGTCTAAATGCCGCCGAAAACGGACGAAGTTTGCCTTTTTACGCCGTTAAAGTTGGGGGACACGCGCCCCCTTTGCCCCTCCCCCCCCCTGGTTCCGCCACTGGTCTAGCATTATCGACACAATTTAAAAAAATCTTTCAAATGAACATATGAACGAAAAGGGATGCATACAAAAGGGCAACTGTTGTTGGTTCATTCAGGGCGCCACCGTCAGTGCAGATGTTCTCAGATCAGACCTTAGAGTGGGCGGCGGCGTGGTCATGTGACGATATAAGTTCGGCCGCGGCTTCCTCTGATAATATCCCCACTTCAGAGCGCAATTCACAAAAGCTGCCTACGATAAAACAAGGCTCAGTTAATTTGGATACATCGTCGGTTATTGTAGTTAAAGCTGGGCACTACTGTGTTGTGGCCATCTGTACCCTAGGTAGCGTACACCACAACCGCGGCGGTGGTGGCGGGCCGGACTGAGGTGGCGATTGCCTTTAAACGAGCCAAAAAGCTGGGTCACATAGTAATAATTGCGCTGACTTCCCCGATGATTGGCCGGCACGAGTTCTACAGGAAGCAGGCATCGTCAATCATTGTCAGCACTGACAAATTTATGACGGGTGTAAAAAAATCCCCCACAAACAGAAGCGTGTGTATGTATATATATTTGTGTATGGGAGTGGGGCGCCAGTGGTGCCATGGGCAGCTCGTCTTTGTCAGTAAGCAGCTCAAGCATCAGTCGCAATTGCGATGGAGCATCGCGGGCAAAAACTGTGAAATTGCATTTGCGGCCAAACCCACCATAAAATTAAGTTATTTAACAGAGAAGAGCTGCAGATGAGGTGGTTGGAAGATAGCAGAATCGAGTCACATGAGCCGGGAACGAATCTCCCAATGACCCATTGCTGTCTTATTGCGCACAAGCAAAATCGGTATCGGCTTGTGACTCAACATCTAAAAATGGATGAAAATCGATATTTACATAATATATATGTACATTGAATTTATATAAGTTGAGATATATTTCTTATAATCTGACCATCGACATGTTCAATGTCTACATAAAAACCTGGTTTAATTTAAATTTAGTTTTTCATTAAAACAAGAATAGGGTTCCAATTAAGCCGAACCTGAGAGGTTATACTTTTGACTTTTACTTCGGTCGGAGTGCCTGGGGCTTTCGGCCTACTTACTTTTGTTTACGAGCTCCATCATGGAGCATAGAGGAAAACATATGTGACAACCGGCAAAGCGAAGCAAAAACATCGGTGTTTTAGAGTAGAGAGTGTTGTACCGTATGCTTGGCATGGCAAGTATATCTGGCATGAAGGCCCTGTCGCTCATAGGAAAACTTATCTCGGTGGTTGGGCATATTATGGACTCTTTCATGGGCTTCAGCACACACTACGCGCCAGATGTATAGCCTCGTATCAGCAATCGGCAGATTGAACACGACTGGAAGAAAATGATTGGGCGGAAATGCGAAACTAACGTCTATTCTTCATTGTACTGTATTCTTTATTTATACGGCAATCTGTGCTGCTTTGGTTGAAATAATATTAGTCAAAGTCTTGATTGTACAGTTATACATACTATACATACATATACATAACATATATAAACGTATTTACATGGACATGTGTTAGACGTTCGAAACGATTGGCATTCTATTCTCGTGTCCTTAAGTTCATACTTATGTCTTCACCAAGTGACGTACAACACGACGAATAAGCGCCCGGCATATATTGTCTGAGGAGGAGAGAACAAAGATACTAAATGGATGAGGAAAATAAGGCCACTGAGCCGAGCGTCCTACGTGTTGAACAGGTGGAGGATGTCTGGGGTCAGATTCCGGTATATTGCATTATGGGCTTCCTACGAGGCCCGTCCGGGCACGATCTGTCCATGGATCCGTACGCCCCAGGTATGTTTGTTTATAGCTGTTTGCTGCGGAGTCCGCAACGCAGGGAAGTTACAACCTGATTATATATATATATATATATATATAGGCATATATATATATCTACATCTGCATATACATTATATATATATTTATTTATATATATATAATGTCGCTGCGAAGGCATGTCGAAGTCCAGTAATCCTGTATGTTGCGTGGGTGAGGCGGTGCGACGTGGGAGTTTACACCAGATTAATCATTATCGAGAAGTTACCTCTACAAACACTGGTGTTTCCTAACCCTGGGACATGGCGGCCTCAGTTTCCGGTGTCTAGCCTTATACCCCCGACTTCCGGTTTGGCGGCGCCATGGGTCAATTGCTGATCACGTGATGCATTAGGCTAAGCTCTAACCGAGTGTATCTCGTGGTATATTGGGCTAAGCTCTAACCGAGTGTATCTCGTGGTATATTGGGCTAAGCTCTAACCGAGTGTATCTCGTGGTATATTGGACTAAGATCTAACCGAGTGTATCTCGTGGTATATTGGGCTAAGCTCTAACCGAGTGTATCTCGTGGTGTATTGGACTAAGATTTAACCGAGTGTATCTCGTGGTGTATTGAGCTAAGCTCTAACCGAGTGTATCTCGTGGTATATTGGGCTAAGCTCTAACCGAGTGTATCTCGTGGTATATTGGGCTAAGCTCTAACCGAGTGTATCTCGTGGTATATTGGGCTAAGCTCTAACCGAGTGTATCTCGTGCTGTGTTGTGCTAAGCTCTAACCGAGTGTATCTGTGGATTAACCTCAATTATACTGCATGATATACATCTAAAGAAGAAGTTTGGATGGAGAAGTAAGTAAAAAGGATGAATGACATTCCACACAGAGCAAGGACGACTAGGGCTGTCACTATATCGCTATATTACTTGGATAAAGAACAAGATTTGGATGGATATCATGTGGTCAGACATAGGTTTTACACCGATGTAGATGCAGTCACTTGAAGGGCAGCAAAACTTCCCCAGCAGCTGTTAGTCGACGTCGGAACAACCGCTTGCAAAAACCTGTGGATGCCCTTTCCCCGCGCTGGCTGATGTGTCGATGAAACTATCCTCTCTACCCCCACCCACCCCACACCCTTCCACCATCAGCTCTGCGTGTGTGTCTCTCCAGCGTTCTCTATTCAGTGTTTCTTCGAGCTTTGTGTCCCTCCCTCGTATCCTCTCTCCAGATAGAAAGTGAAAGGGTAGACATCCCGACGCCGTCCTTGAATCCCTATTCCCTATCCCTATCAATCCGGTCCAGATGACTCGAATGGGAATAATTTAAATCCATTATTGAATGAATGGGTATCGCCATCAACTTAAGCTTGCGTGCTGGTCGCACCACCCCGAAAATGCGATCGCCTCGAATAAACGACCGGCACATAGGACCGTGAAATACGCCTGGTTCCATATATAAGCCACACCACAGGGAGAGTACGATCACTTTTCAACACGACCTAACATATATGCCCAATACACATGTCTTGACAATTATTCAAATCCGAAAACTGCTCGGTTTTGTATATTTCGTGCTATTACCCACTGCCAGTGTATACCACATCCTGTTTCGGAGGGGATCGGTTCAGTGTCCAGGTGACGACGTGGAAGTCGGTCATATGCAATGCGTTTGTTTATGCGCACTTGCGTCTAAAACGATACACGAGCAAATTATTAAAAATGCGCAAGAAGTAAACACCCGAAGTCACTGTGAGAATGCAGCCATGATGCTGAAGATGGAACAGCATGTGTGTAACGGACATGTTTGTCACCAGCGACTTATATTTCGCCAGCGCCGTTGCGGTATACGTATAGAAACTTACTCTTTTGTTTTATATTAACTGATAATATGGGTCTTTGCTACAAACATACAGCTCAAATACCGTGCCAAACACGGGCGATTTGTCAAATAAGGGGTTTTCAAAACTGACGACCGGGAGCGAGAAGCTAACAAAGTGGGACTGTGCAGGGGTGAAAACGCGGCGCGGGGGGAAACAGCGTTAATAATGGCCACGAAGGCAGACGGCTGAACGGGACTGGGTATGGTGGAGGGAGTGTCCTCGGTGACATCCGCTCATAGTGAAATAAGTACATAGTAAAGCCCGTATGTAAAGAGAAGTCGTTGACAGAGAGCCACTTCCGGTCACCAGGCGCCATACATTCTGCCATGATTCTGATTTTTTTTCAAAACAGGTCGATTTCAAACGAAATGACTAGCACGTGGCTAGTGTGTGGCGTTTTTCCTATCCATGAGTTCATAGGGCGCTTAAACCACGTGGTGTGCCGATTCCTCAACGATTGGGTAGGCATGTCAACTACTGACTCCGGGTTTGATACTGTGGCTGCCTGTTCGGGGTGGAGACAGTACATAGCCTAGAGAGATGACAGGAATAGGCGGGTGTCCATGGTCGCAGGGGCGTAATGTATATGGGTGTGTAGATGACGGTCTGGGTGACTGAATATATAAGCAGTATTTGTTACGCCAGCGTACGTGCGCAAGGTCTGGGGACATAGATCAGAGACATAGCAATTTATGCAAATGTTCTCATATTGTAACTGTATTGCATTTGCACTCGATGTACGGAAAAACAATGATTGACTAATGTGTTTGAATTAGGTCGTTCATTGACCTGTGTGCGCCTGTCTGTGAGTTTCTGTCTGTGGGGATGACAAGTATAAAGCCACTGCACACTCACCAGCACTCTCACCCAACACGTGGGATCCACATGTCTACCGGTCTCTCACGAGCAATGAGGTACACGTTTTTAAATATATAATACTAGGTCGGTCTGAATTTCCTCGCGGCGACAATTGAGGTGAGTCAGCAGCGTAGCCGGAGTAGTCTCTCGATCTTCCGGCACAGGGCGTTCCGCCTACGCTAGTCCCTCTGCCCCACATCAAATTTAACCATCTGAATTAACCTTCATACGCGAAAATTGTAAACGAACTTAATCGAATAGATATTCGCAGTTTCGCATCAAATACACCATTGTTTATCATTCACTGGCCTACTGGCACCGCACAGGGCGACCGTATAATTGATTCAATTTTGATTAATTAGAAGCCATGTTACTTTCGAACTATGTTTTCGAGTTCTATTGAGATCAAAGGCGTGAAACGTTTTGAAATTTGACCCCGTGTTATTTAAAAAAATGTTCTCGTATAATTGTGATTCTATTGTGATCGTAGGACAAAGGAATGTCCGTATTTTTCAAATTCTGCATCGACAATATAAAATTCAACATAAACGACGCCCTAAAACCATTCGTGACCCCAGGACCGTTGAGGTGAACAGTGAGGTTGACGGTTACCTTTGGCAGTGATGACGTGAGGAACGAGCGCCCTCTGCTGGCAGAGTGGTAGTCTCTATATTTGACACCCAAGTAGCAAGCACATCCGTACGGCCAGTAGAACCATTCCGCATTATAGTAGACATCATATAGACACCATGACGTAAAGGGAGTGAATAACTGAGAACCTGTCGAGAGCACTAAGACCCAGAGCCGAGCACGTAATGTATTCACATATGAAATATTTGTTCTATGAACCAAAGGTCAAGGTAAAGGTCACAAGTTCAACGATTGACAAGTCCATTACCAGCAACAAGGCTGATTAAACCGAATTCAACTTAGGAAAATGCTATTCAGACTACGAATGCGGAGATAATAAAGAATTCATATGACAACAGTGACTTTATGCAATATGTACTGCATGATTGCTTAATGAATCTTGATGCGTGAATAGTGGATGAAGGCTGCGGGAGGTGAAGGAGGGGGAGGGGGGGGGGGTGGGTGGTGGCCTATGGCTTGTTCACTTTGGCACTGCTATCGGGGGGCTTGATATACATATTGATGACTGCTGACCACGGCAGCTCACCCTTCAGCGCCGTAAGCCCCAGTGCAGCATATGAGGGATGAGGGATGAGGGATGAGGGATGAGGACGGACAGACGGAATGCCGGCCCCCGGCTACGGGGTCAAACCCCGGGTGAGCAGCACACGCGGCGAGAGTAGAGGGGTGTGGGAGGGCCGAAGAAACCGGGGGGATGGCAGGGAGGGGGCCGGGGGTGCTTGTCCCTCGTGGTGGTCGAGGGGCCCCAGCACTCGACACCCCCACATCGATCGGCGGAGGTAACTCAATTTGTTCCCGAGGCCAGCGGCCGGACAATCTGATTTCCACGACCGCGTTTCGTCTTCCTCTTCCCTCCTCCTCCTCCTCATACATGTAGCACCACGTATTGCTCTGCCGTGGCCTCTGCCTCGATCAACTGGACCCCCACTACCCCCCACCCTTCCATCCCACCCCCGGTGTCTCCACCAAACCCCGCCATGCCACCCCCTTCCCCCCACGTCATCACCACTCCCACCCCACCCCACCCCGCTTCCGTCCGTCTGTAATATCCATTCTGGAACTTGGGTTCCCCAGGTTACCGACCCTTCCCTCCCCCCATCCTCTCTCCCACTATTCTCCCTCCCTCCCTCCCTCCCTTCTAACGCCCATGATACTCCACTCCTCGTCCGTTGCTTCTTCGCATCACAGGAGTACAGCACATTCTACCCTTTACTAGATTTCTCACGCGAAATGCTGCCCCTCCCCCCCCACCCGCCAACCCCTCTCTCATGCCGCTGTACAAGCTATAATCTCCCCGGATCCTGTTCGGTCAGTGTGAGTGTTGGGGCAGTATGGGTCATCTAGGATGTCAGGGTCGGGCTCACGTTATCCCCGGTGGGCGAACGATAATAGGGATAATACGGGCGCCCTGTATTTATTGACAGAGCTCACGGGATCAAGAAAAAGCCAGTCCAAATAACAACTTGTTGCGAGCCCATTTTACTTCAGATACATTTCAAAGGTACATCGTACTTGTATGTTACTTGTCATGTCTCAACTCTGAAGTATACTGCGGACAAACATGCCAGGATCCAAGATACTTCAAAAGGTTACCGAAAATACAGAAACTCCTTACAGTAGGGGTCCAAAGGAAAAGTCACAAAAATAAGCATTATTTATTCTGGTGTAGCCAATACTTGTACCTGAGTGCCATTCGGATCATGCTAACTTTTTAGTTTGGACCCATACTGCGTTGTAAGACTGTTTCGAGATGTTTCGTAAAACCTTTGTACCGGTCTTCATTCGTGTCTAACATCGTGACCCAGTAGCAGCGAGAAGTCTGGTCCAAACGGAATGACGGAACTCACCAGTCTCCACAGCTCGTATTGATCAACACTTATTGCAATGTAACATCGTATGTGTGCCCTGCCGGTGACCTAAGTAGGTCACTTCCGGTCACAGTACCCTGCTGTATAGAGCACCCATTATGGCATACTATTAAAGTTACTCATCCAGTATTTTTCGTGTATTTTTTAAAAACTATTTTGATTGGAAATGATGTATTTATATTCTTAGCATAGAAGTACACCCATTGTATCCAATTAAAACCCAGTTATGTTGTTAAGCCTCTTTTTTTGGCAAAATTCCCATGTGAAAAAGTGTGGCTTTCTTGTGCACTACGTCATCGAAATATGCATATTGCAGCGGTTTTACACCTTTCATCATGCGATGACAGATCTATTTCTCATGAAGGTCACATTTATACAGTCAGACAATGATTTCTAAATGTGTTTCCAAAATATTTAATTTAAGTACAAAATTGCTGAGTGAGCAGCTTTAAATAGTGCACACATGTAGCACCACGTATTGCTCAGCGGTGGCGCCCCCTGCGGCTAACGTTTCCTTAAGGACTGAACGGAAAACACGCGCAAATCTTTTTGCCCCCCCCCCCCCCAACACCACCCCAACCAATCGAAATATGGGGCACAGGTGTGGAGGGGGTGAGTGCGTGTGTGGGGGGTTGGAGGTATGCTGGGTGTGTGAGGGTGGGTGCCTGCTGGTGACGAATCTCGCTGGTTTCCTGCCTCTCGTCAGGGTGGGAGTGTTGACTTAGGTTATAAAACTAGTTTTCATGTCAACAGACGCGCAACGACCTCCAAATGACATCGGCGCTTATGCAACTGACTTACAGTAATAGCGGCCTAGTGAGATGAGTGAGAAAGTGGAACTAAGGGGTGAGTGGATGTGAGATGGTGGTCGCCTTGGGGGGAGGGGGGGGGGGGGCAGTTACGCAAGCATTATTCGGTGACATCAGTTTTTTCTTCTTCAATAAACGGTTAGAAATCTGGATTTCAAAAGCAACATATTATTGCAGTACTTGAGAGACTAGGATGCCACGAAGATTCACAAAAATGTGCCATAACGGTCAATAGTATGGAGGCGTTATACAAGGAATCCCGCCCCGGTAGTCCGTTCAGCCCTTGTACAAGTCACGGCTTCTCATGCCTGTCGAGGGATTTATCCATGGCGCATGGAAAGCCCCGCGGCTGGTGTTTGCGGAGGACTGTCGGCGTATAGTGGCGGGATGGCGAGCGTACAGGGAGCGGTGGAGTATGGCACGCGAAAAGTACAGAAACACCCTATTGCAGATCATTTATAGATGTCTACAAATGATTTACAGATATAATTTGATTTGCAGATATCAGTTAATGATGTAAAGATATGATTTCAGATATCAGTAAATGATTTAAAGATATGATTTGCATATATCAGTAAATACTTTGTACATATCTACAAATCGGACTCCTTTGCAGATATCGACAAATATTTGCAAATATCTGTAAATATTTACAGATATTCATAATTGATTTGCAGGTGTCTATAAATGATTTGCAGATATCTCTAAATGGAGGGTTTCTGCAGCTTTCGCCTGCCATAGTGGAGGTGCTGTTATATAATCACGGTCCACTTAGCAGACTTTGCACCTCAGAGGTCATACGCAGGACGTCGCGGTAGATGATAAGTGGGCACCAGACAAGGTAACTAGGTCAGCGGCAAGATCACGGGGAATCTAGGTCAGCGGCGATATCACAGGGAATCGAGGTCAGAGGCGATATCACAAGGAATCTAGGTCAGCGGCGATATCACAGGGAATCTACGTCAGAGGCGATATCACAGGGAATCTAGGTCAGCGGGGGTATCACAGGGAATCTAGGTCAGCGGCGGTATCACAGGGAATCTACGTCAGAGGCGATATCACAGCGATTATATGTCCACGGCGATACCACAGAAAATCGATGTCAGAGGCGATATCACAGGGAATCTACGTCAGAGGCGATATCACAGGGAATCGAGGTCAGAGGCGATATCACAGGGAATCGAGGTCAGAGGCGATATCACAGGGAATCTAGGTCAGCCGCGATATCACAGGGAATCTAGGTCAGCGGCGATGTCACAGGGAATCGAGGTCAGAGGCGATATCACGGGGAATCTAGGTCAGCGGCGATATCACAGGGAATCGAGGTCAGAGGCGATATCACGGGGAATATAGATCAGAGGCGATATCACAGGAAATCTACGTCAGAGGCGATATCACAGGGAATCGAGGTCAGAGGCGATATCACAGGGATTATAGGTCAACGGCGATAAAACAGAAAATCGAGGTCAGAGGCGATATCACAGGGAATCTACGTCAGAGGCGACATCACGGGGACTCGAGGTCAGAGACGATATCACAGGGATTATAGGTCAACGGCGATACCACAGAAAATCGAGGTCAGAGGTGATATCACAGGGAATCTACGTCAGAGGCGATATCACAGGGAATCGAGGAGGCGATATCACAGGGAATCGAGGTCAGAGGCGATATCACAGGGATTATAGGTCAACGGCGATACCACAGAAAATCGAGGTCAGAGGCGATATCACAGGGATTATAGGTCAACGGTGATATCACAGGGAATCGAGGTCAGAGGCGATATCACAGGGAATCGAGGTCAGAGGCGATATCACAAGGAATCTAGGTCAGCCGCGATATCACAGGGAATCTAGGTCAGCGGCGATGTCACAGGGAATCGAGGTCAGAGGCGATATCACGGGGAATCTAGGTCAGCGGCGATATCACAGGGAATCGAGGTCAGAGGCGATATCACGGGGAATATAGATCAGAGGCGATATCACAGGAAATCTACGTCAGAGGCGATATCACAGGGAATCGAGGTCAGAGGCGATATCACAGGGAATCGAGGTCAGAGGCGATACCACAGGAATTATAGGTCAACGGCGATAAAACAGAAAATCGAGGTCAGAGGCGATATCACAGGGAATCTACGTCAGAGGCGACATCACGGGGACTCGAGGTCAGAGGCGATATCACAGGGATTATAGGTCAACGGCGATACCACAGAAAATCGAGGTCAGAGGCGATATTACAGGGAATCTACTTCAGAGGCGATATCACAGGGAATCGAGGAGGCGATATCACAGGGAATCGAGGTCAGAGGCGATATCACAGGGATTATAGGTCAACGGCGATACCACAGAAAATCGAGGTCAGAGGCGATATCACAACAAATCGAGGTCAGAAGCGATATCACGGGGAATATTGGTCAGAGGCGATACCACAGCGAATCGAGGTCAGAGTCGATACCACAGTGAATATAGATCAGAGGCGATATCACAGGGAATGGAGGTCAGAGGCGATATCACGGAATATAGGTCAGAGGCGATATTATAGGGAAAATAGGTCAACAGCGATATCACAGGGAATAAAGGTCAGAGACGATATCACAGGGAATATAGGTCAGAGGCGATCTATTAGGGAAAATAGGTCAACAGCGATATGACAGGGAATATAGGTCAGAGACGATATCGCAGGAAATCTAGGTCAACAGCGATTTCATAGAGAATATAGGTCAGAGGCGCTATGACAGGGAATATAGGTCAGAAGTAACAGCACGGTCAAATGTATTATAACCATAAAGTCTAGGTGAAAGAAGATAATAGTCGGGAACTCTAGATCAAAGGGAATGTCACTTGGGAAGTCTAGATCAAAGGGAACGTCACTTGGGAAGTCTACATCAAAGGGGATGTCACTTGGGAAGTCTAGATCAAAGGGAACGTCACTTGGGAAGTCTACATCAAAGGGGATGTCACTTGGGAAGTATACATCAAAGGAGATGTCACTTGGGAAGTCTAGATCAAAGGGAACGTCACTTGGGAAGTCTACATCAAAGGGGACGTCACTTGGGAAGTCTAGATCAAAGGGAACGTCACTTGGGAAGTCTAGATCAAAGGGAATGTCACTTGGGAAGTCTAGATCAAAGGAAATGTCACCCGGGAAGTATAAGTCAAAGGAAATGTCACCCGGGAAGTCTAGATCAACGATAATGTCACTTGGGAAGTCTAAATCAACGAGAATGTCACTTGGGAATGTCAAAGAAAATATGTCTATCCGGAAATTTAAACCAAGAATCAAAATCAGAAAAATGTATTCGATCGTTAAAGGTGTAATGACCTCTGAAAGTGTTCGTTGGGATCCGTCCAACAGATTTGTAGATGAAAGATAAACGATGTAGGTCACAGATGGACGATGGATGTGTAGGTTACAGATAGACGGTGGATTTGTAGGTTACATATAGACGATGTAGGTTACAGATATACGATGTAGGTTACAGGTAGACGATGTAGGTTACAGATAGACGATGTAGGTTACAGATAGACGATGGATTTGTAGGTTACAGATAGACGATGAAGGTTACAGGTAGACGATGTAGGTTACAGATATATGATGTAGGTTACAGGTAGACGGTTACAGGTGGACTTGTAAGAGGAAGACTGCCTATCTCCCAACATAGTGACAACTGTTTTACACAATCATGCTAAAAAAACACTGATCGATGCCTGGATCAGTGGGTTCACACCTTTCAGGAAGCAGTGTCTATATATCGACCAATGAAAACGCGGAAATCCTGTTGACTTCATTCTATGAAAAGCGCACGATGGTGAAGTGTAGTGTTAACGTGTGGTTATGGGTTTGTACATACCCGGTGTTGCACAAACTCTCGTTTACACACTCTCTGCCTTCGACTCACTCCGCTACGGCTCTATTATATCTCTGTTGTCGACTACTTCCTCAATGCATATATTCATGCGCCAACTGATAGGAACAATCCTCCGCGCATTTCTACAAAACAGTGCCGGGGACCAGCCTAAACCTAATAACACACGGTATCAGGTGATGAAAAGAAAGAGTTCAGTCACAATTATTACTTTTTTGAAAGGGTACAAGATGTTTTTTGCTGTATTAAATACACAGAGCTAGTTATTTTAATTTTTTTATTCTTAAAAATTATAATGTTGCAAGAAATTACAGCTGATTTGACCGTTTCTCAAGAATCTTGAAATTTGCCTCCGGCCGACAGCAGCGGTAAAAGCGGAGTTTGCGTAGCGCCACCGTGCGGGGAGCTTGTTGTGTACATTGTGATCGATGTAGTCCCCTTGATAGTCGTTACGACACTGTGAAACACCGGATTTTCATAGCCCAGAAGATGTATCATGTCGGCTATGTAAAGAAATAACTTTGTTGAAATCATGAATGCAAGTGATAATAATACACAAGAGATCGAGGCCAATCACCCCCCCCCCCCTCCTCCCGTATGGCCTATGAGTTCCCCCCTCTCCTCATCCTCACCCCCACCCCAAGCCACGGCGATAAATCTTGAGAAGGAACAAATTGTCTCAGTGACGCCCAATCAATCGTCTGTCCATAGCTTATCTATATACATATTGGATATCACGCAGCGACAAAAACGCCACTATCATGTTAACCGCAGGTGGGCGCCCAATACAGGTGGTCGTATTTCTATATCCAGGCATCTGGCAGTGACGGCCGGGGGCGCTCTCGGTATGCCAGGTGAGGGTGAGCTTTGGGAGGGTCACAGAACATCAGTGGTGGATCCGGGCCAGAGGGGAGTACAGTGGACACCTGCTCCCATTTTTTAAATTTCAGGTGTAGACGTAATTTCCCCACCTCCCCACCCACCCACCAACCCTGTAGCTCCGAACATTCCTTCCGACATACTGGGGTAAGGTATTGCAGGTTATTTCCTCTTTCCTCATCCGGCCTCCCCACCCCCCCAACCGCCCCCACTCCCTCCCCTTCCCTTGTTTTTTTTTTGTCTTTTCATTTATTGCGACAAGAGGGCATGATATGCGCTAAAAAAGTCGCTTACTTTTTAATGCATGTTTTGATTACCAGCCCCACCACTGTCAGCCAGCTAAGGAATACGGCCCCTAAGGGGGGGTAGCCATGTCGCGTGTCGATTTTAAGAAAAGGTCCATGTCGCGTGTCGATTTTAAGAAAAGTTCCATGTCGCGTGTCGCTAAGTCTTACGTCGCATGTCGATTCTAAGACAACCCCAATGTCGCGTTGTCGATTTTAAAAATCGCCGTGTCGCCGTGTCGAAAAAGCCCCTCTGGGGCCCTAGGAATGTCCACGGCCAGCCACAATTACTTACCTAGGAAGACGATGGCCAGCATGTGCCATGAGGCCGGGAATGTGGTGGAGATGCTGAGAACGAGGTAGAAGATGATCTGCCACTTGCCGTACTTGCCCAGACGGCCGAGTGCTTGCTCCAGATCCATGGTGCCGGTCTCCTCCTATACCACCGCCAGGCACACACACACACCCACCCGCAACAAGCACACCCCCAACACACTCGTTCTCAGCGACGTGGGAAGAACGTTGAAATCACGCGACGACAGAAGTCTACTTTATCCGTGTCTTTTGTCTTTTTTTTGTGGCAGCGATATAAATTCAGAAATTAAGGGGGGGTTCTGTGAGTGCCAGCCTACACTTCTGTCTGTCCGTTTTTGTCTGTCTATCCTACGCGATCTCCCAGCAGCCAGGTGGTGTTATTGCCAGAGCCTGTACGGTGACTGTTGGCGTCGCGATGGCAGGGGCAGGGGGGCAGACAGGCCTGCCTGGTGACGGCGGTATCAAGGCACCCACCTATATACCCACAAGCTGACTCTGGGCAGATCTGGGCAATCGACGAGTGGCGCTGACTGGGTAGCAGCCCCAGGGATAAGTGAGGGGTATATATATATACGCTTCACCAGGTGGTGACGGACCACGCTGGGACCAAAGATAACAAGTGACAGGTGACGATGAATGATCGCCTGATGACGGCCGTTGTCTTGCAGTGTCTTGAAGCTTGGGCAAGATGCACACACTCACCTCATAGTTGGGAGGAGCAATGCAATGGCCATGTATAATAGCCAGGTAACTAAATCCGACAAGGGTTGAAGGCTAATACAGCGAACACCAAAAAAAAAGAGAACAAATTCAATTGATGACTTTCTATGTCACTTTTCAGTTTGCGGACATTTCACGCCCAACAACAAGATTCTTAAGCCAGATTCACATCCAATGCGTTCATTTCTCACTGAGCTTGCGCTTCATACTGCAGTATAAGTAGATCAAATACCAGGCCATATCAAGTTAATAGAGCCTATAATGTTGTCACACATACACGCCCGCCGTACGTTCAAAATAGACGTGCATATCCCTCCAGGACTAATTCGCAGAAAAAAAAACACCCGGCGGTTGTCTCCCAACAAGTGTCGCTGTTTAACTATGTAAACGTAGCGCGAAGTAAAATCCTCTTGTCCTTCTGTCTTATATCTGCACTATTATAGGCGGAGTGGTATCTATGGTTGTATGCTCCCGGTTATTGGGCGAGAGAGAGTAGCAGCGGGGAAAAGTTCTCCCTGTCAGGAGGCGATATATATTCGTGGAGGCCGGCGCTGCCCGAGGCCGTGAAGTGAGTGAGCGAGTGAAGCGAGAGAGGTGCAACCAGCCCACCGCTGCCACTGTAGTCCCCGTCGCCGCCGCCGCCGCCGCCGCTGCTGCTGCTGCTGCCACTGCGCCCGTCACTCAGCTGCCAGAGACCAGCCTCCGCCCAACTACTACAGCACCGACCCGTTGACTCCCCCTCTCCCCCACTACCCTCAGGGCTGTGGGTGAGGTGTGGGGGGTGGTGGGGTGGGTGGTAATGACAGAGCCGGCGCCGTACGATGAGCGCCGATGGGCTGGTAGAAAGAGGGAGAAGGGGACTAGAGAAAGAGAGAGAGACAGAGAGAGAGAGAGAGAGAGAGGGGGAAGGAAGGGGCAACCGTATTTATATACCACTTACTTTCACACAGTCTCTCTTCGGCCCCCCAAGCATCTTGCCTACTGCGTGTCCCCCATCTAAAGGTGCCGGTAGCGCTTTACGCGTCAGTGGGGAAGGATTTTAGTTTTGGGGCTATGCTGGACTTGCAACCCGTGGATGTGATACGGGTTTAGGAGGGTGTAACCGGGGCTGTCCCTCCCTCCCTCCCTCCCTCCCTGCCTGGCCACCGACCGCACTGACCGGGGCTGTCCCTACCTCCCTGCCTCCCTCCCTGCCTGGCCACCGGCCGCCCTGACAGGGGCTGTCCCTACCTCCCTGCCTCCCTCCCTACCTGGCCACCGACCGCCCTGACCGGGGCTGTCCCTCCCTCCCTCCCTCCCAGCCTGGCCACCGGCCTGACAGGGGCTGTCCCTGCCTCCCTGCCTCCCTCCCTGCCTGGCCACCGGCCGCCTTGACCGGGGCTGTCCCTCCCTCCCTCCCTCCCTCCCTGCCTGGCCACCGGCCGCCCTGACCGGGGCTGTCCCTACCTCCCTCCCTCCCTCCCTGCCTGGCCACCGGCCTGACAGGGGCTGTCCCTACCTCCCTCCCTCCCTCCCTGCCTGGCCACCGGCCGCCCTGACCGGGGCTGTCCCTTCCTACCTCCCTCCCTGCCTGGCCACCGGCCTCCCTGACTGTGGCTGTCCCTACCTCCCTCCCTGCCTGGCCACCGGCCTCCCTGACCGTGGCTGTCCCTATCTCCCTCCCTCCCTCCAGGCCTGGCCACCGACCGCCCTGACCGGGGCTGTCCCTCCCTCCCTCCCTCCCTCCCTGCCTGGCCACCGGCCACCCTGACCGGGGCTGTCCCTACCTCCCTACCTCCCTCCCTGCCTAGCCACCGGCCTGACAGGGGCTGTCCCTACCTCCCGGCCTCCCTCCCTGCCTGGCCACCGGCCTGACAGAGGCTGTCCCTACCTCCCTGCCTCCCTCCCTGCCTGGCCACCGCCCGCCCTGACCGGGGCTGTCCCTACCTCCCTCCCTCCCTCCCTGCCTGGCCACCGGCCTGACAGGGGCTGTCCCTACCTCCCGGCCTCCCTCCCTACCTGGCCACCGACCGCCCTGACCTTGGCTGTCCCTACCTCCCTGCCTCCCTCCCTGCCTGGCCACCGGCCGCCCTGACCTTGGCTGTCCCTACCTCCCTGCCTCCCTCCCTGCCTGGCCACCGGCCGCCCTGACCGGGGCTGTCCCTCCCTACCTCCCTCCCTGCCTGGCCACCGGCCGCCCTGACAGGGGCTGTCCCTATCTCCCTCCCTCCCTCCCTGCCTGGCCACCGCCCTGACAGGGGCTGTCCCTACCTCCCTGCCTCCCTCCCTGCCTGGCCACCGACCGCCCTGACCGGGGCTGTGCCTACCTCCCTGCCTCCCTCCCTACCTGGCCACCGGCCGCCCTGACCGGGGCTGTGCTAACCTCCCTGCCTCCCTCCCTACCTGGCCACCGGCGGCCCTGACCGGGGCTGTCCCTACCTCCCTGCCTCCCTCCCTACCTGGCCACCGGCGGCCCTGACAGGGGCTGTCCCTACCTCCCTGCCTCCCTCCCTACCTGGCCACCGCCCGCCCTGACAGGGGCTGTGCCTACCTTCCTGCCTCCCTCCCTACCTGGCCACCGGCGGCCCTGACAGGGGCTGTGCCTACCTCCCTGCCTCCCTCCCTACCTGGCCACCGGCCGCCCTGACAGGGGCTGTCCCTACCTCCCTGCCTCCCTCCCTACCTGGCCACCGCCCGCCCTGACCGGGGCTGTCCCTACCTCCCTCCCTCCCTCCCTGCCTGGCCATTGCCCGCCCTGACAGGGGCTGTCCCTACCTCCCTCCCTCCCTTCCTCCCTGGCCACCGCCCTGACAGGGGCTGTCCCTACCTCCCTGCCTCCCTCCCTGCCTGGCCACCGGCCTGACCGGGGCTGTCCCTCCCTCCCTCCCTCCCAGCCTGGCCACCGGCCTGACAGGGGCTGTCCCTGCCTCCCTGCCTCCCTCCCTGCCTGGCCACCGGCCGCCTTGACCGGGGCTGTCCCTCCCTCCCTCCCTCCCTCCCTGCCTGGCCACCGGCCGCCCTGACCGGGGCTGTCCCTACCTCCCTCCCTCCCTCCCTGCCTGGCCACCGGCCTGACAGGGGCTGTCCCTACCTCCCTCCCTCCCTCCCTGCCTGGCCACCGGCCGCCCTGACCGGGGCTGTCCCTTCCTACCTCCCTCCCTGCCTGGCCACCGGCCTCCCTGACTGTGGCTGTCCCTACCTCCCTCCCTGCCTGGCCACCGGCCTCCCTGACCGTGGCTGTCCCTATCTCCCTCCCTCCCTCCAGGCCTGGCCACCGACCGCCCTGACCGGGGCTGTCCCTCCCTCCCTCCCTCCCTCCTTGCCTGGCCACCGGCCACCCTGACCGGGGCTGTCCCTACCTCCCTACCTCCCTCCCTGCCTAGCCACCGGCCTGACAGGGGCTGTCCCTACCTCCCGGCCTCCCTCCCTGCCTGGCCACCGGCCTGACAGAGGCTGTCCCTACCTCCCTGCCTCCCTCCCTGCCTGGCCACCGCCCGCCCTGACCGGGGCTGTCCCTACCTCCCTCCCTCCCTCCCTGCCTGGCCACCGGCCTGACAGGGGCTGTCCCTACCTCCCGGCCTCCCTCCCTACCTGGCCACCGACCGCCCTGACCTTGGCTGTCCCTACCTCCCTGCCTCCCTCCCTGCCTGGCCACCGGCCGCCCTGACCTTGGCTGTCCCTACCTCCCTGCCTCCCTCCCTGCCTGGCCACCGGCCGCCCTGACCGGGGCTGTCCCTCCCTACCTCCCTCCCTGCCTGGCCACCGGCCGCCCTGACAGGGGCTGTCCCTATCTCCCTCCCTCCCTCCCTGCCTGGCCACCGCCCTGACAGGGGCTGTCCCTACCTCCCTGCCTCCCTCCCTGCCTGGCCACCGACCGCCCTGACCGGGGCTGTGCCTACCTCCCTGCCTCCCTCCCTACCTGGCCACCGGCCGCCCTGACCGGGGCTGTGCTAACCTCCCTGCCTCCCTCCCTACCTGGCCACCGGCGGCCCTGACCGGGGCTGTCCCTACCTCCCTGCCTCCCTCCCTACCTGGCCACCGGCGGCCCTGACAGGGGCTGTCCCTACCTCCCTGCCTCCCTCCCTACCTGGCCACCGCCCGCCCTGACAGGGGCTGTGCCTACCTTCCTGCCTCCCTCCCTACCTGGCCACCGGCGGCCCTGACAGGGGCTGTGCCTACCTCCCTGCCTCCCTCCCTACCTGGCCACCGGCCGCCCTGACAGGGGCTGTCCCTACCTCCCTGCCTCCCTCCCTACCTGGCCACCGCCCGCCCTGACCGGGGCTGTCCCTACCTCCCTCCCTCCCTCCCTGCCTGGCCATTGCCCGCCCTGACAGGGGCTGTCCCTACCTCCCTCCCTCCCTTCCTCCCTGGCCACCGCCCTGACAGGGGCTGTCCCTACCTCCCTGCCTCCCTCCCTGCCTGGCCACCGGCCTGACCGGGGCTGTCCCTTCCTCGCTCCCTCCCTCCCTGCCTGGCCACCGACCACCCTGACCGGGGCTGTCCCTCCCTACCTCCCTCCCTGCCTGGCCACCGACCGCCCTGACCGGGGCTGTCCCTCCCTGCCTCCCTGCCTGGCCACCGACCGCCCTGACCGGGGCTATCCCGCCCTCACTCCCTCCCTGCCTGGCCACCGACCGCCCTGACCCGGGGCTGTTCCTACCTCCCTCCCTGCCTGGCCACCGGCCTGACAGGGGCTGTCCCTACCTCCCTGCCTCCCTCCCTGCCTGGCCACCGGCCGCCCTGACAGGGGCTGTCCCTACCTCCCTACCTCCCTCCCTACCTGGCCACCGGCCTGACAGGGGCTGTCCCTCCCTCCCTCCCTCCCTCAATCACTCCCTGCCTGGCCACCGGCCTGACCGGGGCTGTCCCTACCTCCCTCCCTCTCTCCCTGCCTGGCCACCGGCCGCCCTGACCGGGGCTGTCCCTACCTCCCTGCCTCCCTCCCTGCCTGGTCACCGACCGCCCTGACCGGGGCTGTCCCTACCTCCCTCCCTCCCTCCCTGCCTGGCCACCGGCCGCCCTGACCGGGGCTGTCCCTACCTCCTTCCCTCCCTCTCTGCCTGGCCACCGGCCGCCCTGACCGGGGCTGTCCCTACCTCCCTGCCTCCCTTCCTACCTGGCCACCGGCCGCCCTGACCGGGGCTGTCCCTCCCTCCCTCCCTCCCTGCCTGGACACCGGCCTCCCTGACAGGGGCTGTCCCTACCTCCCTGCCTCCCTCCCTGCCTGGCCACCGGCCTCCCTGACCGGGGCTGTCCCTCCCTCCCTCCCTCCCCCCCTGCCTGGCCACCGACCGCCCTGACCGGGGCTGTCCCTCCCTCCCTCCATCCCCCCCTGCCTGGCCATCGGCCACCCTGACCGGGGCTGTCCCTCCCTCCCTCCCTCCCCCCCCTGCCTGGCCACCGACCGCCCTGACCGGGGCTGTCCCTCCTTCCCTCCCTCCCTCCCTGCCTGGCCACCGACCGCCCTGACCGAGGCTGTCCCTCCCTCCCTCCTTCCCTGCCAGGCCACCGCCCGCCCTGACCGGGGCTGTCCCTCCCTCCCTCCCTCCCTGCCTGGACACCGGCCTCCCTGACCGTGGCTGTCCCTACCTCCCTCCCTCCCACCCTACCTGGCCACCGGCCGCCCTAACCGGGGCTGTCCCTATCTCCCTCCCTCCTTGCCTGGCCACCGCCCGCCCTGACAGGCGCTGTCCCTACCTCCCTGTCTCCCTCCCTACCTGGCCACCGCCCTGACAGGGGCTGTCCCTACCTCCCTGCCTCCCTCCCTACCTGGCCACCGGCCGCCCTGACAGGGGCTGTCCCTACCTCCCTGCCTCCTCCCTACCTGGCCACCGGCCGCCTTGACAGGGGCTGTCCCTACCACCCTGCCTCCCTCCCTGCCTGGCCACCGCCCGCCCTGACCGGGGCTGTCCTTACCTCCCTCCCTGCCTAGCCACCGCCCGCCCTGACCGGGGCTGTCCCTCCCTCCCTACCTCCTTCCCTGCCTGGCCACCGACCGCCCTGACCGGGGCTGTCTCTCCCTCCCTCCCTGCCTGCCTGGCCACCGACCGCCCTGACCGGGGCTGTCCCTACCTCCCTCCCTGCCTGGCCACCGCCCGCCCTGACCGGAGCTGTCCCTCCCTCCCTACCTCCTTCCCTGCCTGGCCACCGACCGCCCTGACCGGGGCTGTCCCTCCCTCCCTCCCTCCCCCCCCTGCCTGGCCACCGACCGCCCTGACCGGGGCTGTCCCTCCCTCCCTCCCTCCCTCCCTGCCTGGCCACCGACCGCCCTGACCGAGGCTGTCCCTCCCTCCCTCCTTCCCTGCCAGGCCACCGCCCGCCCTGACCGTGGCTGTCCCTCCCTCCCTCCCTCCCTGCCTGGACACCGGCCTCCCTGACCGGGGCTGTCCCTACCTCCCTCCCTCCCTCCCTACCTGGTCACCGGCCGCCATAACCGGGGCTGTCCCTACCTCCCTCCCTCCCTGCCTGGCCACCGCCCGCCCTGACAGGGGCTGTCCCTACCTCCCTGTCTCCCTCCCTACCTGGCCACCGCCCTGACAGGGGCTGTCCCTACCTCCCTGCCTCCCTCCCTACCTGGCCACCGGCCGCCCTGACAGGGGCTGTCCCTACCTCCCTGCCTCCCTCCCTACCTGGCCACCGGCCGCCTTGACAGGGGCTGTCCCTACCACCCTGCCTCCCTCCCTGCCTGGCCACCGCCCGCCCTGACCGGGGCTGTCCTTACCTCCCTCCCTGCCTGGCCACCGCCCGCCCTGACCGGGGCTGTCCCTCCCTCCCTACCTCCTTCCCTGCCTGGCCACCGACCGCCCTGACCGGGGCTGTCCCTACCTCCCTCCCTGCCTGGCCACCGACCGCCCTGACCGGGGCTGTCCCTCCCTCCCTACCTCCTTCCCTGCCTGGCCACCGACCGCCCTGAACGGGGCTGTCCCTACCTCCCTCCCTGCCTGGCCACCGACCGCCCTGACCGGGGCTGTCTCTCCCTCCCTCCCTGCCTGCCTGGCCACCGACCGCCCTGACCGGGGCTGTCCCTACCTCCCTCCCTACCTGGCCACCGCCCTGACCGGGGCTGTCCCTACCTCCCGGCCTCCCTCCCTACCTGGCCACCGCCCTGACCGGGGCTGTCCCTACCTCCCGGCCTCCCTCCCTACCTGGCCACCGCCCTGACAGGGGCTGTCCCTACCTCCCTGCCTCCCTCCCTACCTGGCCACCGGCCGCCCTGACCGGGGCTGTCCCTACCTCCCTCCCTCCCTCCCTACCTGGCCACCGACCGCCCTGACCGGGGCTGTCCCTACCTCCCTGCCTCCCTCCCTACCTGGCCACCGACCACCCTGACCGGGGCTGTCCCTCCCTCACTCCCTCCCTGCCTGGCCACCGACCGCCCTGACCGGGGCTGTCCCTACCTCCCTGCCTCCCTCCCTACCTGGCCACCGGCCGCCCTGACCGGGGCTGTCCCTACCTCCTTGCCTCCCTGCCTGGCCACCGACCGCCCTGACCGGGGCTGTCCCTACCTCCCTGCCTCCCTCCCTGCCTGGCCACCGACCACCCTGACCGGGGCTGTCCCTCCCTCCCTCCCTACCTGGCCACCGGCCGCCCTGACCGGGGCTGTCCCTCCCTCGCTCCCGCCCTCCCTGCCTGGCCACCGACCACCCTGACCGGGGCTGTCCCTCCCTACCTCCCTCCCTGCCTGGCCACCGACCGCCCTGACCGGGGCTATCCCTCCCTCCCTCCCTCCCTCCCTGCCTTGCCACCGACCGCGCTGACCGCGTCTGTCCCTCCCTCCCTCCCTCCCTCCCTGCCTGGCCACTGACCGCCCTGACCGGGGCTGTCCCTCCCTCCCTCCCTCCCTCCCTGCCTGGCCACCGGCCGCCCTGACCGGGGCTCTTCCTTCCTCCCTCCCTCCCTGCCTGGCCACCGACCGCCCTGACCGGGGCTGTCCCTCCCTCCCTCCCTCCCTGCCTGGCCACCGACCGCCCTGACCGGGGCTGTCCCTCCCTCCCTCCCTGCCTGGCCACCGGCCGCCCTAACCGGGGCTGTCCCTCCCTCCCTCCCTCCCCCCCCCCTGCCTGGCCACCGACCGCCCTGACCGGGGCTGTCCCTCCCTCCCTCCCTCCCCCCCTGCTTGGCCACCGACCGCCCTGACCGGGGCTTTTTTAGTCGTCTTCTTTCAATAAATGCGATGAACAGCGAACTATTGTGCGGGTGTGAAGTGCACTAGGTGAGGAGGGACATCGCCTGATCCCCCCGCATGCCCTCTGTGTCTCTGTCAGGACGGCTGGGTGCAGTATTTACACCAAGGACGAGAAAAAAGAATATTGATGACACCAGGTGCTGAGCTTCTCGGTGAGGGGGGAGGGGGGTAGCGAATGGGGGAAGGAGTGGGGGAGGTTTAAGGGGCGAGGGAGGTTTAAGGGGTGGGGGAGGTTTAAGGGGCGAGGGAGGTTTAAGGGGCGGGGGAGGGGACGCAGGATCGAGACGGAGGGGTGGTGGGCGGGGGGAGTGTGTGCGGGGTGAGGGGGATGTACGGTGTGGGATGGCACGAATCGGTGGGAGGGGGTGGGTCGAGGGAGGGGAGGGGTAAGGGGGGCAGTGGGATCTACGCCGTGGGACGGGGCGAGCGTCGGGGGTAGGGGTTTGAGGTGGTAGTGGTGGGGGGGGGGCTGATGGTCGTAGTCAGAGTTAATGGCGGGGATGGTGGTGGGGTGGGGTGGTAGGGTGTGGTAGGCCGCGGGGCGGGGGGGCGGGGGCACTGTACCTCCTACATTGCAATAAAGAGCCAAGATGCTGGTCCCCCCCCACTTTCAGCGCCCCTCTCCCTGTTTCACACAGGTCACTGATCCCACCTGCTGACGACATGATGCATGGTGTAGTTAGTTCAGATATATATATGTTGAACAAGAGTTGTTCTGGTGAGTACTGCTCCTGAGTGCTTCATGGGGAGTGATTTATTCTAAGAACTTCATGGTCAGTGCTTCATGGTCAGTGCTTCATGGTCAGCACTTCATGGTCAGCACTTCATGGTCAGTGCTTCATAGTGAGTGCTTCTTGGTCAGCACTTCATGGTCAGTGCTTCATTGTGAGTGCTCCCTCTCCCTTGTTACTCACAGTAAAGGCCGAAATGAAGGCCGCGGACCATCATTGAAACAGTGAATGTCTTACACATTTGTAATTGTAGTCAAATATGTATTGATGCACAGGTGCCTCAATCGTGGGTCGGTAGGGCGGGAGGGAGGGGCGGGTGGGGGGGGGGGGGGGCGGCCGGCTTCACACATATGTCATATAAAGAGAGAAGGTAGGCAAGCCATTTTGCAGCCAGAAAACTCAGCCCGAACAACATCGGTCGATTTCGTCAACAAAATGCCCCGACTGCGCGGTTTCCTCGCTTCACTCAATGCCTCAACACTTTGCTCACGAAAATATCACGTAATCTCATTCAAACACACCTTCAAATTGCTGCATCAAGACATTTTTCCGCCAACTTTACGCGATTTTCACTGATGCCTCTCACCATGGCCGTTGACTGCCGCAGCGCATTTCTTAGAGCCTTCTGATTGGTTGTAACCTCTCGTGTGCCGTTTTCTCGCAAGCTCCTTCGTCCATATGCAAATTACATTGCAGGCTGTTCCATCACTGGTACTCCCGCCTTAAGTACTCGTATCGATTAACATGTAGTAATAGTTTTCGCAGGGGGTGATACGGCGTTAGAATAAGTAGCGCTGATCGAGTCGTGCCTTTGGCATTAAAGTTTATAGGGGTCTGCACGGGTAAATGGCGACACACGACACAGAGATATTTGAAAATTCAACATTCGACATAGAGGATCGTACTGTTTTTTATTTCTTTGATCCAGCCGCCCATGAGCTCACTGACTTTCATTGTCATTGCTATGACATAAATTTACAAATGCACTGAAAATGGTTCGTGAACTAGGCCACACGACCCCTCCCCCCCCCCTTGCCCTCCTGGTGGGGGGGGTGGGTACTGAATATATTCCTGAGTTTAGGGGGGGTCCGCGGTAAAGCCCTCCCCCTTTTTTTTCACTGCCAAAATCCGCTCGGTCTTTTTATTATCGCCAAATTCCGCCAATTTGAAAATCTGCTCGAAAGGGGAACGTCCCCCCTTTTTTGAGGACCAATGCCGTTTTTTCAATGCAAAATGTAGGCCATCTGAGCCGTGACTCCCCCCCCCCCACTTTTTTTTGGCGTGGACCCGCCCCCCGGTAAGAAGTATTCAGTGGAGCCCCCGCCCCCCACTTCCCCGGTCATCAAAAACTTCATAGTCCCTCGGCCCAGAGCAGTTACAACCAATGAGAACGCTCCAAAATACTCGCTGCGCTACTGACAAACCTCAACGGCCATGGTGAGCGGCATCAGTGAAAATCGCGTATAGTTGGCGGAAAAATGTCTTGATGCAGCGATTTGAAGGTGTGTTTGAATGGGATTACGTGATATTTTCGTGAGTAAAGTGTTGAGGCATTGAGTGAAGCGAGGAAACCGCGCAGTCGTGGCATTTTGTTGACGAAACCGACCGATGTTGTTCGGGCTGAGTTTTCTGGCTGCAAAATGGCTTGCCTACCTTCTCTCTTTATATGACATATGTGTGAAGCCGGCCGCACCCCCCCCCCCCCTCCCGCCCTACCGACCCACGATTGAGGCACCTGTGATTGATGCATGACCATGCGTAGTATGTGTGTATTACATACACTTGTGATCACAAGAAAGGGAAGCACGGTGATTAGGTCCAATTAGAAAGTCTAGCCCCTTGCCCAATCGCGACGCACATTATATGCCATTTTTCAAAAAAGTTTGCCCACCTAGGACACCCGTATCTAGACGTTTGCCTCCATAGGACACCCGTATCTAGACGTTTGCCTCCCTAGGACACCCGTATCTAGACGTTTGCCTCCCTAGGACACCCGTGTCTGAAAGCGTGCTTGTGGGAAAATCATCGGAGTCAAAGTTTTCTTATTTACACAACTACGCAATAAATATAAATACGGAATCGACAAAAGGAACTGACTGCATGCCGCAAGGAGGTCCTTAAAATGTCCGTTTTGCCCTGTCCCGGTGTGTATCACCAGCTGTCCGTACGGTGCCAGTTACAAGGTGGGCCCAAGTTGACTGTTGGAGGTTCACAGAATGAAAGTTGCAAGCTGAAGAATGACACCGTTGAGTGGCTGGCTGGCGGCGGGAGGGTGTGGAGGGCTGCTAGGCACACGAGTGGGTGGTGGCACTCAGTGGTTGCTGCAATTTGGAGCGGAGAGTAGGTACAAGTATTCACGTGTTATAGTGCGTATCGTTGATATCATTGGATTACACTTTCCCTAATAAATGGTGATAAGATTGACACCTGGCCTCTACTCTTTGCGTAGGAAAACATGGGATTTTTATCCTGCGAACACACAGACAAGGCCACAGCGGGGCGCGAACCACCGATCCACGTACAGTTAGGCTCTCAGGTGGTCAGAACACTCAAGACGACCGCTCGAACCACTGAGCTACCGGGTCGGCCCCACAGCCATGATAGAACCAGATTGTTGCCGACAAGTTGGACAAAAAGACACATTCAAATACATGTTGCAAGAAGATGTTTTTTGAAAGAAGATAATAACACAGTTTGGTTTCGCTTTCATCATCTGTATCTGTAGATGTAAGGACATTTAGTTTTCTAAATTTATCAGTCACCCCCTCGTTGTAAACTACTTGAAATCCGTTTTCGCCTCTCGGTGATTTAGAATGCGGTGTTTTTGTACGTAAGAAGGATGAAAGAGAAGTTGGTTGTATATTCAGGACCCTTTAACCACTTTTGCTCATTTCACGTCACGTCAATGGGAGAAGGAAGGGACAGTAGAATGTTCCCGGGGGGAACGGACAAAACCCCAGGCGGACATAACCCCCGGTCGCGAAAACCCCGTAGGACAAAAGCCCCGGCGGACATAACCCCCTGGTGCCGATATTAACCAGTGCTTCTGCAACTCATGGAGACTGAATCAAAATATTTATGTGTTGTATACGATTAGTTTGTAACTTTTACCATGGTTTGCCGTAGTTTAGGAAAAAATTTGTGGCATTATAAACCATTAGACACCATATTGGCAATCTAGTGAAGTTTTGTTGTCGCCTTTGACCTGTCGATTGCATTGAAGGCTGTCATGTGTTGACGTGAAACATCAATGAACCATTTGAACACTTTAATCCGCTGTAGGTGAATACCGTTGCGCATCGTATCAGTTATCACTCAAACTGACCTTTTTTTTGTCGCTGACACTTCATCTGTTACTGTTTCCATGTTATCCATACATCAGAGAAACAAATAAAATGCAATTAGGGATTAACGGGAACGTTTTGATGAAATGAAGACCTTCAGAAATAATACCCGGAAATTGAGGAATATGATACAGAATACAGGCAATGTTGAAGTATTGAAATATTGAAGTTTTACCTTGGCGAACACTGACCCTGAAGTTTCAAGTCGGTGGCTAACCTAAAGGTGGTCAACCTAAACATGGACAACCTAAAGGTGGAAAACCTAAAATGTAAGAAACGTGGTAGGATGCCAAAGGTACCCTTCTCGCTAAGCCACAAGAAAGAGTAGTTCATGGAAGGAGATGGTAAGCAGGGTTTAAAATAAGGATTTGCTATAGGTTTCCATCAGTAGCTGTCAGTAGCTGTCAGTAGCAGTAGGTCATGCGCGACTGTATTTAGACACCTGTATCGGACAGTCAAAAGAATCACATAACACCATAAACAACACCCGCATGGTTGAAGGTAACAAGCGGCCTCAGAGGTCGGATTAGATTGCCAATAAATCGGGCAGCGTAACTGGTGACTAATGGTTCATAATGCCACAAATGTCTTCACAAACAATGGCAAACTATGACAAAAGTTACCTACTAATCATTTTCAACACATAATTTTGTTCATTCAGTCTCTACGAGTTGCAGAAGCACTGTTAAAAATCGGCACCGGGGGTTATGTCAACCGGGGGGTTTGTCCTACAGTGTTTTCGCGATCGGGGGTTTTGACCGCCGGGAGTTTTCGCCGACATTCGTCCCGGGGGTAACCCCCTACTCTTTGCGAAGGAAGACATGGCATCTGTATCCTGCGACAACACATACATGGCCACAGGGGGGCGCGAACCACCGATCCCCCGCGTTAGGCTCCCAGGTGGCCAGAGCCCTCAAGGCGAGCGCTCTAACCCACTGAGCTATCGAGGCGGTCCTGGAACGAATAGCAGTGCTGACCTGGTGAGGTTGTGCACAACAACACTCTGGAGAGTAGAGAGGAACAAACGGGGCAAGAAACAAACGAGTCGCCAGCTGGTTTTGTCATCTCCCCACCGCGACCTCTTCCCCTCGGGAAGGAATTCGAGCAATTGCTTGGGCGACCCATTTCTGTATGTAGGCCGCTAGGGGGCGGTGTGAACCCGTCAGGACAGCTACCGGACGACGGCCCAACAGGTATGGCGTACCATCAATCAACTGATACAACATATGTATACATTGGGAGTAAGTGAGAGAGAGAGAGAGATAGAGAGTGTGTGTGTGTGTGTGTGTGTGAGGGAGAGAGATAGAGGGGAGGGGCGAGAGGGGCGGGCGAGAGATAGAGAGCGAGAGAGAGAGAGAGAGAGATACTGTGAGGGGTTGGAATGAACGGGGGGTGATGGGGTGGGGGTGAACCTCCAATCCGGCATATAATACAAATACAGAACGTCCTTGACTCGCCTACATGGCGGTCACGTGATAGGATTAAATGATAAGTGCCAGTATTTGCTGTTTTTATCTTCTTCGCTATACTTTCATACTTTGTCATGGATACTGTTCATAATTCAATAATTTCACATGTATATACCTCCGAACAAAAGTATCAGAGAAAGGTGTAATTTAATCACAATTAGGTTGGGCAAGCTTAAAACAGAAAATATTATCATTAAATGTTATCACTAAATGTGTCATTAAGGCTATCAATAAGCTGAACCTTGAATGTTAAAGGACTGAAGCAATTTAGATATAGTATAAAAAACTGTTGTCATAATAATAATAATAAAAAAATGGCGTTGATGTTTGGCTGCTCATACTTGTCCTAAGTTATCTGCAGATCAGTGTAAGCATTGGGGAATCACCCGAAGTGTGTCATCTACCAATACGTTGTCACTAAAACGTTAACTGTTCTTTATTTAAGCTGCACGAAATACGAATTGCGACCAACCCCTTCCCGTAACTAGACACTGACAGCCTCTGCGCGCGGTATCCATTGTTACGCAGCGAAAACAACGCATTGTAGTAAATAAATAGCTACATTTCGAGGTACAGATGAATACTCTCAGTAGTCCAATGACTTTGTTTGCGATTGATACATATAATTATATGGTCCTAAAAATTGCATTTTCTGTGTGATTATAGTGATAGGCAATTCTTGAGGTGGTAAGACATAACTGAAGGATGTCAGATTCCTGTTTACATGTCCTCTTACGGCTACTCATGAAACTTTGCTGATGCCATGGAGATAGCATAAGACGATATAAACTTCTCTAATTAATCTAATGATCACTTCGGAATCTGAAAGGCAGTACATTGCAAAACCTTACAAACTGTACTAACTCCCTCTAATGAGCACTTTCGTAATAAACTGGTACATGTTCAGAGTCATTTGGTGGCCATGGTGCAACCGGAAGAACACGGGATGGATACATTTTCATTAAAAAACACGAGAGACATTTTCCTTGATAATCATTTGCTTTATGTCTTGCCCCATCCATTGGATCGGAATCGGGTGTACTTCATACACTGTTATATCCGTTTTTTTTTACTAACATGTATGATCAATTGATCGCTAAACAAATAGTAGGGCCCAGAGAGGCTTATTCAGTGATAGGCGCACATGTCGCCCTATACACGACTTCGCAATTGTACGCCATCTTGGAAAAAGCTTGACGATTGGCGAGTTCTGGGATATTGATTTTTACTACGTCCAGCATGAACTCAAGTCCAGCATGAACTCAAGTCCAGCATGAATTCAAGTCCAGCATGAACTCAAGTCCAGCATGAACTCAAGTCCAGCATGAACTCAAGTCCAGCATGAACTCAAGTCCAGCATGAACTCAAATCCAGCATGAACTCAAATCCAGCATGAACTCAAGTCCAGCATGAACTCACTTCCAGCATGAACTCAAGTCCAGCATGAACTCAAGTGTAGCATAAACTCAAGTTCAACATGAACCACGTTTATGGCATTTGATAAGCTACTAGAAGTCATCATGCTTAGACAGACAGTGACGTCGATTGGGAATATTGTTGGGCAGATCCTGTTGGTGGGAGCGGTGACCGTGCACATGGCACCGCGACCGTTCTGCGGAGTGGCTTCCGGAAAGTTTTGTTGCCGTAAATGAGCACTAGGGGCGTCACAGCGGCGTTGATGGAGTTGACCGCTAGGGCGAGTGCCGACACACTGGGCGCGAGTTCGGTGGAGATTGAGTCCCTCCAGACCGCCGGCAAGAAGGGTGACAAGAAGGACAGAAACAAGGTCAAGGTCATGATCACCAATGTTCGGAAGGTCACGAGTTTCGCCGAGCTCTGTGGGACTCCCTGGTGCACGTTTCTCCCGATGTTCGGGATCACGCCATTGAAGGCGTTGCTTTGCGCCCTATTTCGGATGATCCGAATCCAGATGAGAAAGTGACACAGGAAGTTGACGAAGAAGGTTAAGACCGAAGCGCCCAAGTACAAAAAGAAATACAATTAATGGAAGTTATAACTATTGAGGATGCTGTACGTGCAAAGGGTTAACAACTTCTGCGGCGGCATCGCCGTCAAGGACACGAGGAGAAAGGATAGCGCGAAAACGGCTGCGACCAAGACGTGTGAGCATCTGGCAGACATCGGTTGCCATCGCCATGACATCGCAGCCCGACAGCGCAGGACGGAAATGACGCACAGACCGTTGAGGGTGACGTAGTTGGCGATGTTGCGCGTGGCTTTCTTGATGAGACACCACGCCGGTGGCGACTCTGGGAAGTTCTGAATAAGATCGCTCAGTTCCATGGACTGGACAATGTAACAGATGCAGATCTGAGCAACCGTAAGGCACATGACCAGTCTGTTGACGGGCGTCCGTAAATGGCGCTGCTTCACGAAGATGAAGAAAATGAGCAGATTGCTGAGTCCCCCAACCATGACTAATATACAGATTGTGCAAGAGAGGATATCCATGAAACCTACGTCATTTCCGTCCTGCGCTGTCGGGCTGCGATGTCATGGCGATGGCAATCGATGTCTGCCAGATGCTCACACGTCTTGGTCGCAGCCGTTTACGCGCTTTCCTTTCTCCTCGTGTCCTTGACGGCGATGCCGCCACAGAAATTGTTAACCCTTTGCACGTACAGTATCCTCAAAGGTTATAAGTTCCATTCATTTTATTTATTTTTAGACTCGGGCGCTTCGGTCTTAACCTTCTTCGTCAACTTCCTGTGTCACTTTCTCTTCTGGATTCGGATCAATCTCCACCGAACTCGCGCCCAGTGTGTCGGCACTCGCCCTAGCGGTCAACTCCATCAACGCCGCTGTGACGCCCCTAGTGATCATTTACGGCAACAAAACTTTCCGGAAGCAACTCCGCAGAATGATCGCGGTGCCATGTGCACGGTCACCGCTCCCACCAACAGGATCTGCCCATCAATATTCCCAATCGACGTCACTGTCTGTCTAAGCATGAAGACTTATAGCAGCTTATCAAATGCCATAAACGTGGTTCATGTTGGACTTGAGTTCATGCTGGACTTGAGTTCATGCTGGACTGGTCTGCGTGCATTAATGACTTCAATAAATGAAAGATGTAAAAGGATTATCATGTGAAAATTGCTGTATGAGCAGCTTTTAATTAATTAATGTCACAATGGACATTCTGGATTCGCACGCCAGGGTGGAGAGACACAGTGTGGAGTTCCATGTGCGTAACACGATCGTTAACTATTATTGTCAGTTAACTATGTCGATTTACGCAAAAGGCGATTTATGGCTGCATAACTTTCAACCGTTTATCATAAGGTAACAGACTGTTTTCGCAAAACAAAACCTCATTTTGTACAGATAGATATCTTAACTCTCAAACGATACAATTTTTAGATTGAGATAGATGCACATAAGCCGAGAGAACAGCTGATATAAATGCCACGCGGCGAATGTAAAGATTGTCACTACGCTATGTGGAACAGGAAAACGGTCACATTCCCGTTTTGCCTATGTTATTCAGTGGGAATATAAATAAGGATCTTTCTGGTATCTATTTTGTTTAGAGATATTTGCACTCTAATTCATGAATATATATTGTACTGTATATATGTATTGTTGCGTAGCGACAAGGCATGCCGAACGGCGTTGATTGGTTGTATATTCAGGACGCTTTAACTACTTTTGGTCATATCGCGTGAATGGGAGAAGGAAGGGAGAGGGGGGCCATGTCCAAGGGGATAACCCCCTACTCTTTGCGAAGAAGGACATGGGATCTTTTTTTTTGTATAAACTTAATTTATTTTGCGAGGTTTTCAACAGCGAATACACATGTGAATGATCACCTCGACATGGGATCTGTATCCTGCGACCACAATAGATAGGACTGCTAAAGGGGAAGCCAATTCTGGTCGTAAGGGCGGTGCCAATGAACAAATATAATCTAAAGATACGTTTCATAAACGAAAAAACATATGGTTACGAATTCGCAGAGAGGCTTTTAGGCTTAAAGACCCCTATTATCGCCCAGATGTCACTGGAACGAGCAAATATGTTGTTTTGTAAACGAACTCTCAAAAAGAAAAGGAAACGTCCCTGATCAAATAATATATGTGGCAGCCGAGAACTGTTTAACATGTGTAATGTCTTCATTATTCACTGTAAGCAAACGACGTCCCGTAACTGTAGATACGGTCAACTAAAGATGGCGGAAGGTGGTGTAAGTTGAATATTGTATTCGTCATTTGTTTGAAACTGAATATGCATCGGCCGTGACAAATGTTCTACATCGTCCAACAAAGTTATGAGGCTGCCAGTGTGAAAACAGGATAACAACCATTGCTTTAATTACATCGTAGTAACGTCATGTAAAAATGATGTTGCCCGTAACTGAAATTGGGGGTTGATCGTAACTCTGGTTGTTGACACTGCAAAAACGCTCAAATGCTCTAAAAATGCAACTGACAGTACTAAAAATTGAAGGAGAACAAACTTGAAGGACAGTTATATCGAAAGGACATCACAGATGACTACCTAATGACATACTTCTCATGGTTTTACCACGGATTGGCAGTTCATCTGACATAACTTCCGCCATCCTTAATTTTAGCGTATCTGCAGTTACAGGGCGCCGTCTACGTAAAGTAGTCATTTACCGCACTGGGTAAAGAATGTTTTGGAGTGTCGACTGACTAACCATCTAAATTTACGTTATGGACATTGAACTAATGACTGGGTTGCGTTAAGTTGAGGATGGTGTGTTTGTGGGGGCTGGGTAGGTGCCGAGCCGGGGTAGTCACCGGTTGAGAGGTCACAACATTTGTGATATATCGGCCTATAGGTAAATGGTAGCGCCACGAAGACCTTTGTTCTCACGTTACACAATCCAGCACATACGCTTAATTGTGATAACATAAATATCCATATTTCCTAAAGCCTTGGCAGCTAATAAGATTGACTCTCGGTGAGTTGTTGTTGAACTCCGAAGTAAAATAATTGAGGCCTGGTGACGGGCTGTAACAGCTGGCGGGCGAGGTGGGAAATATCGGACCGCTACCGTGACGTCATAATCTGCTGCAATGCGTTACCTCTATGAAATGACTGGGGCAGTGGTTAGCGTTTAATCGATGATTACTCTGTTATCGGATTCATAAAAAATATGTCCTGCTGAGAATGAATGCCTTTAGGTTACAACAAAAAGTCATTAATCGCTGGCCTTGGTTTTTTCTTTATACTGTATGGGCAGCCCAAAATCACCGCCAATTTCTCTTTTATTTATTTTAACAATTTCTTTATACACAGCCTAAATTGCTTCAGTCCTTTAACATTCATAGCGTTTATAGGGATTTTGACCGAGAGTTTCATAAGAACAAAATAGACCAGTACTGCCATGTTTGTCATTGGCACGGTGTTAGTTTATATATTTATAATACTTGGGATGACAATGTGTCGGAATTTCCAAGTTAAACTATTGGATTATGTCACATATGCTAGCATAAATAATAGAAATATAATAGATAATCTAGGGAGCGGACATTTATGATGAATAAGATACCCGCATAGATCGGATATTTGAAAACTTGCGACCGAGGGGGGGCTCTCTGGGAATGTGCGTTTATACCTTCCAAGCGGATTTTGGCAGAAAAATGCCCCGACCGAGCGGATTTTGGCGGCACACGCCCCGACCGAGCGGATTTAGGCGGAAATACCCCCCGATTGAGCGGATTATGACGGTAAAAATGGGGGGCGGGGGGCTTTACCGCGGAACACCCCCGCGAACAGCAATGTATTAAGTACCGTCCGGGACCTCCTCCCTCCTTGTCATCAGGACATCCTTGATCCGTGTGTTGGCCAGCGCGTTCCGGAATGCCAATTAACGCGGTTTCGCATATCACCGCGGACTGTAGTCGACCGGACACGCCTGAATTCTTGGTTTCGATGGCGGAAGGTCGGAATACTTTGGGTGTGACCGCAACGACACTGTTTGTGTACGTGTAACTGTGGATCTAACAGTGTCGGATGATTGCTAAATCGCGACTAAAGTGGGATCTATAGTGTCAGTCGGGAGAAAGGACACCATTCCTGCATTCCCACCCGGCTGATGAAACTGGTTATCGAAGCGATGCGATAATTGGGTTTCTCACCTGTTCCACCCACTGATGTGGGAGGGTGGGAGGGGTGGGGGGGGGATCTTCAGGATGCCATTCCACGTAGTGGTAGGAGTCTCGCAGACTGAAGAGGGAGGATCCCGGATCGGCTCCGGATGAGGCATGGGATAATCTGTTGACGCGCCGCAAGATTGTAGTCGGAAGGAGATCGCAAATTAAGTGGAGAAGAGTGCGGGCTGTTTCTGTCCATTGATACGAGTTTAGTAAAGCCTAATACTATTGCCTGGTAATACAACTGGGAGAATGTGCAGCCAATACGGTGGACATTAAGTACATGCAATGTCTGTCAACTTATAGGAGTTGATTAAGCCCAAGACGATCCTTTTAGGTTGACTGATTATCAATTTATGAATGCTTAAGTCAATATCTTAGGATTGTAAATAAGTATATATATGTAACAGTGAGGGCTGCTTGATATTGTGCCTTAACCTGGAAGAACAACCTGTATCGTTAAACGATCTGCGGCAAATGCCATTTATGCATTAAGGATAAAATGGCAAAATAAACAACAATAACATGTTTAGTATTACAAGTATTAAGGCAATATGTAGGTATAGAATTTGGTACATATGGTTGCAGTGCAGGCATCTTCGATCATGAATAACAAATAACAACAGGCTGCTTTATCTAAGTTAATAACTATCATTATGTGTACAACAATAAAAGGGCTTACCTGGAAGAACAACTTGTGCCGTTATACGATCGGCGGCAAATGCGCTGATAAAGGTTTAAACATTTGCCTCTTACACTATTGGCGCCGTTAGGTTTAACCAATCAGAGTTAATCATTTTGTTTGTTGTTCAAGTTGGGTGAGGATTCGTATGGAAGCACATTGCTGTATTGGTTTATGAAATGAATTATGGAAGGCCAATTATTTCATGCGGTAACATATTTCTATCTGACAAACTCTGCATCGGTCGAGCCGTGACGTCATCGTTCGGAGTCGGCAGGGCAAGGAGGCGGGGGGGGGGGGGGAGGGGCGCCGGTAAGGGGGGGTGGGGGGTACAGGAGTACAGGTCTACATGGTGATCCCGCCGTTAGGGCAGACTGTAGGGTTAAAGGGCCCCAATAGTATGGGTAGTTACTTTGGGGAAAACTCCCAAGCAGTGTCAGTGGTATAGCCGCATGCTAATGACATTGAGAGTATACCTTATATAACACACATTCTTGCACTCACTTGGCTGCTTCCCATTGTGACACCAGATCTGGGATAAACCCAAAACGCACTCTGTGATTGGGTGCTTTCGAAAACTTTCGATTTATCACATATCTGGGTAAAATTCGACGTGCGAGAAAACGGCGTAAGAAATGACTTCTCGTGCTACATTGGTTTATCTTTTAGCCCATTTCTCCTATCCTGCACTCGCTTAAAGGCTTAAATACCCCTTCCGAGCGGATTTTGGCCGTAAAACGCCCTGACCGAGCGCATTTTGGTGCTGAAAAGGGGGGGGGCGCTTTACTGCCCACATCAACGTATTATGTACCTCCCCCCCCCCCCCGGGAACCCATCACACACTCGAAATCAATGCCATATACATATCATCATCACAAAAGAATACCCCGAGAGGACCCTACCAGACGGCAATCCCTTTCAGGGTTAAATATATGAGAAAAAAAAGAGGAAACCGATATTCATCTATCATGACCTTAAATTTATAATATTGTTTTTTCTTAGGGTTACCGGTGAATTGTATTATTCTTGGCAGAACCATGAATAATGTTCATTTCTGCTTTTCTGGCGAAATCTGGCAATAGACCGATCCAGGCTGTCAATCATCCACTGACGTCACTGTTGCTTTTATCCAATCAGGTGGTGAAAATAGGTCTTCCACGTGCGTGATGTCCGACAAAGAAGTCGGTCAAACAAAGAAGATCTTTTTCGCCACATGATTGGATAAAAGCCACAGTGACGTCAAGGAATGATTGATGCCGGCCTATTGATCTGTAAATTACAACATGATACTCTTTATCCGGCTAAAAAAAGTTTTTATGGTATGTTCGGAGGTTCAACCACGTGATGAACTGTTGTCAGGTTCTCTGCCATTGTAATCGAATGGACTATTCAGGGCATGATGACAAGAATTCTGTGTAACACATTTGGTGATGCAAAACATATCTTCAGCATTGCTTGGTCTCATTAAAAAGTTGAAATGAATAGATTTAATAAAAATATCTGCGTCTTGATTTTCAATGAAACAGTTCTCCCCGTGAACGTTTGTGACCAATGTCTGGTTTACACAGTTAATATCGAAGTACACAGTTAATATTGCTGATATCTACTTTATCTCATTTAACAATTCATACGCTGGCAGATTACATATGTAGCGAGAGAGAAAACAAGAGCACGTCAATTTTGTGACCAGAAACTTGTCACGTGGTCTCGCGCGAGATGAGAATCAAACGCGGTGGTCATTTAAAACCGGAAGTTGTTCGACCTCGGCCGATAATCACCCGAAGTGATACATCTATTTTGAGAAGGCTCCATGTACCCGTCCCCTGCCCCCTGTCACCCTCGACCGTGGAGGACGTGCGTGCACTCACCCCCACCATGAAATAAGTCCTACCCCCGGCTAGCAGTCCTCACCCGCCCCGTGTACAGAGCTAGGGGCTAAGGGTGAGAATATTGCAAACCCACGCCCCCCTACACCCGACACCCTCGTGGTAGTCCTGGGTACCACCCACCCCTCCCAGTCTGACCCCCCCACCACGCCAGCGAGTACTCACCATTTGGCTACCATTCATGGTGGTTTTCTCGGTTCAGGTCCTCTCTCACGACTTCAACAAAATGACTCCCATTATCTGATTGCTCTCAATTATATTCTCAACCGAGGACGGCGGGTAATGGCGGAAAATTAAAGGAAGCACATATTTTATGAGCCCTGCTGCTAGTCGCTGAGCCCGTCGACTGTGGGTGAGAGTGGCTAAGGGGAGGAGGCGGATGAAGGGTGGGGCTGGGAGCAGGAGGCAGGGGGCAGGGGGGAGGGGGGGGGGCCTTTTGGAGGTAGGCCTGCTACCGGCCCGGTGGGACTTTAGCGTCGGGCGCTTAGCGGCGTACTGCACTGGTATTACGCTAACGCGATGAGTTCAGTCACCCACGTTGCATACCGCAGTGGTTGTCACTGGTTGCCGGCGAAGGATGGATGTATCAGTTAGTGGCAGGAGGGATCGCGTGGGGAGGGTGGGGGCATACGTGATTATATGAATATATATATGTAAATATAAATATAGAGATATGTATGTAGCTTAGGAAAGGGAGAGAGGGGAGGCAGGGTGGCGAGGGAGGGTGGGGGGGGGAGGGGGAAACAGATAGATAGAGAGAGAGAGAGGCGAGGGGGGGGGGGGGGCAAAGGAAGGGGACCGGCAATATATTTTTGCTTTGCAAATTATGGATAAACTATACCCGATTATATTTAAAGAAGGACATGTGGTACATATTCCATTGTCGGACAGGACACCATGCAGTGTAGTGTTGGCTTCCACTCCCGGCGCAATGTGTTGGCTCACGCACCGAACCCCTATTTATAACGTTTCGTAGGCCAAGATACGTACTGACGACTGCACAAATCACGATCAAACACTCAAAATAAACTCCACATGCACATCACAACAGTCGTGAAGTGATTCCAGAAAGCGTTTCATCTCGCCCCGCCAGACCGGATGTGACGCGTAATGTGCCGCTCTACTTGTATCCGGTCTAACGCTGACCGGATTCCCAATACACGACTTCGCACTTATACGCCATCTTGGAAACATAGTGACTGGCACAAAGAGTTCTGTGAAATATTTCGGTGTTATCTTGATGTTTTCTATTGAGATAAATACCATATTTCCACATTGTTGGCAAGGCATGTATAAAATTATTGAGCATATCTAACTGACATCCAAGTTACGTAACTTTTCCGTTACATAGATGACACTATTGCATATTTCAGTGTCTACAAAATACGTTGTCATGTGATGACGCCATCTTGACATCTTGCAAAGACCAAAATAAAAATAATACCCAAAATGCATTGCACATACAGTGGCGCCTTACAGTGGAATAATCTGAACTATGATTTGCGAAAGTCGTCTATCACTGAGTTACAACGTGAGACTGACACCTGCCATTCTTTCCATGTCTTCCAAATAAACGGGGGGCCGGCTCGATAGCTCAGTGGGTCAAGTTAGAGCGCTCGCCTTGAGTGCTCTGGCCACCTGAGAGCCTAAGGGCACATGGATCGGTGGTTCGAGCCTCGCTATGGCCATGTCTGTGCGGTTGATCGCAGAATAAAGATCCCATGTTCTTCTTCGCAAAGAGTAGGGGGTTACCCCCGGGGACATAGCTCCACCCTACCTGGTTAAAGCGTCCGGAATATACAAAGAACCAAATAAACGTTATCTTTGAATTTTCTCGTCTGATTATCAGTACTCCGATCTCCTCAACCATATGTTTCATTAGATCGGAGCAAGTATTGACTAATGAGGTGGGAAAAAGTAGTTACGTCCCCTTCATATGGTTCTTACTTAGCGCAGAAGGCGGGAAAATGTTGCATCACATGCATTTATAAGCTTATCCAGAATTTTGGTTGTGTTTGGGAAAACATTGATCAGCAGTGAGTGAACGGAATGTGCATTCGTGCTATTTCTTATAATTTCGCCTAAATATACGTGTAGGTATTTGTTTCGGGCCTATCAACTAAATAATGATCCCTAATTTGGAAATAGCAACACAATCTAAATAGTGTAAAATGTTGATGCATAAAAGATAATTATTACGCATCGACACATACGGGTTATCCCCACTTATGTGAGAAGAATCGTCGTCTAGCGTTTGATATTATAGTGCGGGACTGCTTTCGATCGCGGCGGGGAAACCATATCCCACTTCTGGGGTGCGCTCCGTATGGGCGTCGACCGCGGGCGCACTCCTTGCGGAACTGAAAAATAAGGATTTGAATTGGTCAAGGACGCGTACAATTTTAAACCGGAAGTGAGCTATGACTAGGGACGACGATTGTCGTACCGCAAGGCGTGTGACCGCGATCGACGGCCATACAGAACGCACCCCAGCACGAACGACGCTATTACAGGGAACTCTCCCGGTAGAGGTCGCTCATTCCTCCGATCACCGCTGCCTCGCGTAACGGGTCATCCGCTAGGCTTCTATGGTCGCGAACGGTGCCCGATGGACTGTTTAGTTTGAGCCGTATCATTGTGAAGGCGAGGGACAACACATAGCAAAACACGACGACGCTTAAAGAGCGGATCCAGATTTTTTAAGGAGGAGTGGTGGCGGTTGGGCATTGGGGGTTAACGTCGGGTGGAGTGAGTTTTCGGCAAAGCTTACGACAGACGGGGTTTGGGGGGGGGGGGGAGGGGGGAGATCCTGGCATATAATTAATTAGAGGGGTTCACCAAAAAGGACTGAGGGGGGGGGGGGGGGAGATCCACGATTGATATACAACTTACACACGGTATTAATAGAAAGGTGAAAGTTATTATTTAGAGACATTTGATACCAAATTAATGAATGATACTTTCGCGTTTGAAGGATAATTGTGATGGATTACCATAGCGACTGACCCTCGCTCCTCCGGCCGACCCGATAGCTCAGTGGGCTAGAGCGCAAAAAGGCAAAAAGGTGGGACTTCCTGTCTGAATACTGGCGGTGTTCCATGTGACGTCGTACCGGAATTTAAACCGTGGTTTAGTTCGGTTAATGCAGCGATGATGTTATGCGATAACGCATAGTTTTTATTGATAAGAGTAGCCTGTGAGATACCCTGGGAACTAGTATAAAAGCTCCACTCTAGCCTTTGAGAGCCTAACGGCACGTGGATCGGTGGTTCGAGCCCCGCTGTGGCCATGTTTGTGTGGTCGCAGGATAAAGATTCCATGTCCTTCTTCGCAAAGAGTAGGGGGTTACCCCCGGGGACATGGCTCCACTCTCCCTTCCTTCTCCCATTGACGCGATATGACCACAAGTGGTTAAACCGTCCTGAGTGTACAAACTCGCCGTCTGGATGTGGCATCTGCAGCCATATCCACCGGAATGGGGCGTTTTGACGGCACCAAGGAGACGTTATGATCGCTTCCTCTTAGCGGTGTTGAACGATTTAGCAGTTTCCACCGGGAGGTGGGCGCCGTAAATCCTACCAGACAATGCTTGGCTGTTCCCCTGGTAATATTTAAGCTGGTGCCACCGCGCAAACTGAATATGTAGGCAGAGTGCGCCAAGCAGCAGCCCAGGAACCAGGCTCGCTTTACATTTTAACCACGACTACGAAATACGCGGATTTACGCCTTATTTACCGTCAGTAGATCACAGTAATCCATCGGGGAATCTCTCTACAAATCAGAAACATTGAACTCAGATACGACGCAAGCTCCCCGCACGGTAGCGCTACACAAGCTCCGCTTTTACCGCTGCTGTCGGCCAGGGGCAAATTTTAAGATTCTTGAAACGGTCAAATCAACTGTAATTGCTTGCATCATTATCATTTTCAAGAATAAAACATGAAAATAACGAGCTTTGTGTATTTAATACAGCAAAACAAGTAGTGTGCCCTTTCGAAAAAGTTATAATTGTGATTACACGCTTTTCTTTTTATCGCCTGATACCGTGTGTTATTAGGCTTAGGCTGGGTCCCCGGCACTAATTTGTAGAAATGCGCGGCACATTTTTCCTATCAAGCTGCACAGCGCCGCCCTGGCGAGTGAGTGTGAAAATGCATTGAGGAAGTAGGCGACAAACGAGATATAATGAACCCCTAGCGGAGTGTGTCGAAGGCTGAAAGTGGATCCGACGCTCAGTTTTTAGATGGCCTGGCCTGGCCCGTCTTCTCACTGACTGAAATGGCACGTAGTCCTGACAACATATACATCATCCCAAGCCGCAGCTGCGTTTTCCAGCCGACCTGTTAGACCCTGTGTCAGATATGATCGTTGCTTTTCGTGGTTTCTCTTTGCGTTCTGCCGTTCGTTCTCAGCGTCATATTTTGATATTTGCTTTACGGTATCACCCAGTAATTCATCAGTAGTTCATCATGTTGGGTCACATGTTGGGTGACTCTTGGATCTGTGTTCATCAGGCGTGAGTATTACGAGAGCCATGCGGTCGACGCCATGGTCATTACACGAAACTTTGGTTACGCCTAGCCACATGGTTTCATAAAATACGGCATCAAATTACCAAATATGTCGATGTCATGGGTTGATTATGCATCATCATAGAATGCGAACACCTCCGGTTTAAAATAGAACTGATGCAGTTGAGAATGAACGCAGCTATTTGTTCATCGTGGTATATATTTGTATACCGCAATAAATTTAAGATGCTTAGTTAGGCTCAATAAGCAGTGGATGCCACTAATTCTTCCGCAAAAGGTTTAAGTTTGCTTTATTTAAGTAGTACATGGAAACAGATAATACCCATCAAAGGAATATCGTAATATTTGCATTATGGGGTTTGGGGTTTTTCTTAGAAATGTGTCGCGCGGGAGGTTGTTTGCCCGGAGTTCGAAGAGGGGGGGGGGGGGGTGTTGAGCGAGCGGGGACATTGTCCGCTGGTTGTTTGCGTTCCGAGGTTCTGTCCAATAAGGTTTGGTTCCGTGTGGGTTTTTTCCTTCGGAGGGTGCCCCCCACCCGCCGGCCGTTTTGTCCGTGGGTGTTGGTGTTTAGGGGCTTTATAAACACCTGGGGATTCTGCCTGCTGGTTGCGTTGCCCGCTAGAAAGCCACCCCTGTCTTTCCTGCCAGTCCCCCAGCCTCCCCTCTACTCACCAGCGCACATGGTGGTCGTCGTATTGGTGGGACTGTATTTATTTTGGTAATACCATTTTTTTGTCATCACTCATATCATCAATGTATATACGCGATTGGCTTCATCAATTGCATAAAGAAAATTCTGGGTGAATTAATTGATACAATTATCATAATACACCGGCAGGTGAGTAAGATATTAATTCAAGTTGGGTGGTTGTACAAATTTTGCGGCTATGTACAAACTCTGGCACAAACTCTGAACGACTAAAGCCGTAATTTTCGCGCCAAGGCCGCAGATACAAGTTCCGGCTTAATTACTAAATACATATATAAGAAGATGAAGGATGCAATAAAATGTTCGTGTCAATCCATATTTCTGAAAAAAGAGGTAACCAGTAGGTGTTGATGCGTTAAATGCATAATATCTGGAAGCGCTTTTTGCGAATGGAATACATGTAGTAGGACTGTACATCGCACGAGTTCTTCAAAGGGGAATCTACATTTACGTCACGAAATAATCGCCTCTGACTATTTCTCGATGTTTTAACGCGTCATATCGGATGACTTATATACTGCTCCCGAGTAACATTAATTAACGCGCATTGTATTTGGATGGCGTAATATATTGGGGTTAATATATTGAACGTCCCTTTGGTCCTCAGGGCTGGACTTTAAACCTTGCATGTTTATATATACATGTACCGAGTCAATTCAAGAATTACATCTCCTTGCAGTACCTCTTATCACGCTTTTCAAATTGGTCTGTCATTTATCGGTATATATGATTTGCGTATGAAGAAACAAACAACAGAAATTATTAATTTTCAGATTTACTTATGAATTCTCAATTTTATCTGGCGTTACCTTGCCTCCAACCATGTCAGATACCGTATTCCAGATATAGGCGTTTATATTTGATTAATGGTACTAACAAGCTTTATGTGCACATAACCATGCTTTTTAATTCGATGATTTAGCTCTACTGGTCAGTTTACATTTGCACTGTTAGAAACTGTTAGTTATTTTGTGAAAAACGATTCCCCTCTGGATGTGCTACTGCTTGACGCATCCAAGGCCTTCGATAAGCTAAATTATATAAAATTATTCGACCTGTTGATAAAAAGAAACGTCAACCCGCTTCACATCAGATGTCTATTGAATATGTATACAAGGCAGCAGTTGAACGTGGGGTGGAATTTTAATACCAGTCCGTATTTCCACACCACAAATGGAGTAAAGCAAGGGGAAGTATTGTCGCCTATCTTGTTCGGTGTTTATATAGACGAGTTGCTGCAACGGTTAAAGAAATCTGGATACGGCTGCACTATTGGTCATATGTACTGCGGTGCGTTTGGTTATGCAGACGACGTAAGTCTCCTCGCGCCTACACTGTATGCTCTTAAACAAATGTCTAACGTGTGTACAGAGTTTGCAAAAGAATTTTATCTTACGTTTAACCCTTTGAAATGCAAACTTTAAAAAAAAAAAATTTTTAGTGTCAATAACGTAGAATTTTACTTCAACAATGAGCTTGTCAAAACGGTGAAAAACGATATACATCTCGGTCACACTATTGGTCCGAATGCCCCACGGTGACGTCATACGTCAGGCGTCTTACGACCTAACGCGCCGTACGAATTATGTATTAGCTAATTACGGTGTGTGCAACTCATTTGTGGTTTATCAACTTTTTAAGTCATATTGTAATACTTTCTACGGATGCCACTTATGGAACCTAGATGCCAGAGACATATCTTATTTTTTTTACCACATGGAGGGTATGCATGAAGAAAATCTTGAAGTTACCAGCACGCACTCACGGTAAACTAATTCCTGTCATAGCCGAGTGTCTCCCAATCGCAGACCAGATTGCCATCCGCACGGTAAAATTCCCTCACGGAGCACACAACAGCGATAATAGCACCCTACGATTTCTTTTCAAAATGGCTGCTAGTGGTGGCGTGTCAATTTTTTCATCTAACATAAGGCATATTTTAGCAACTTATAAGTTGTCTCTTAATCATATCGGGTCTGACGCGAACCATATGAAGAGAACATGTTATAGGCGTTTTAGGGCCTCTCTTAGCCACGACGACATGTCTTATGGGGTTTTTGCCCAAACTATTTTATACAAGCGAGACTTTTGCCACGGTGCTATGTCAACTGACGACTTAAACTGTATAATTAATTTTATTTGTACTACTTGAATACGTCACTTTTTGACACTTAAACGTATCAACTCACTGTGTATATGCTTTTATGCTGCGTACGAATAAAGATAATAATAATAATAATAAGATTGACGCACATACAAGATGAGATATTATATGTGCTTTGGTGTGTTGTGTACGTATCTGGATAGCCGTGCGTTTCGCAGTCCCCCAACGGAGTTGAAACTGGACCCAATCGAAAGTGCCATATAAGGATATTACTCGGCGAAATGAGATTAAGGGCTATTTGATTTTCTTTTGCCGTTTTCACGCGGCCCAAACGTTGTTTGAAATCAATCTGTTCGCCAGTCTAATCACTTTTTCTGTACGGCAGCCGCGGCCCCGGGTATTATGAATGCGATTGGAGGGTGGAAAGGTGAATGGACGGGCTGGGGAGGAGAGTGGAGCGGGGTGGGGAGGGGGGGGGGGGAGTTAGGGACGCTAGGACTACCACCTCACCATATTAGAGTCGCGTCTCTCTGATAATAAAGTCAATGCATGTAGACGGGTGGTTGGCGTACTTTATAGCAATCCAATATCTGTCCTCAGCGACAATGCTGTTATAATGAAAATAGAGGAAGAGGGGTGGGGTGAGGGGGGGGGGGCGGGCTTGGGGGGGGCGTACTTATCTCTCCAGCCACCCACCCCCGCACATCTCTCCAGCCACACGCCCCGCGCGTGGTAGTAGCATGTATGCGAGGGCCTTTGTTAGTCCTTCGTGTCGGAATTTTTTTCACACATCATCGATGTCATTTTATGCAACTCCGGTTAATGTAGAGACGATAACACCACTCAGCTATTCATAATGCATGATGTCGGGCTGCAACGAATTTTTCTGAATTATTGTGTTTAGCGTGTAACGACATTTCAATGCTGTCACTGTAGCCACTAAGCGAAAATAAGCGAATGACAGAGGGACCCACATCAGATTTAAAAAAACGGGGCAATCGTTTTTCTATTAATACCTCGCGCAGAAGAGCGGAATGTGATGAAAAAAGGATGATGGCGCAGTAATTCTACTAATCGATCTCCCGCTAGAGGGCATTCCGGGACACGACAAACGAGCGACCATTGCTGGGCCCACTAATATTACGCTTCATCCTGTGCCGTGTTCTCTCCACTGGCCGATAACGCATTGCCACAATGTAGAGCAAAAATTGCAATATAGCAAGAAAGCTCATACGATTATAATTAGGAACAATTACTGAATATGCAGCTCGAGGATGTATAACGAGAAACGTCGATTTATGACACATTCTTTATTACTGTGATTATAATTAGGAACAATTACTGAATATGCCGCTCGAGGATGTATAACGAGAAACGTTGATTTATGACACATTCTTTATTTACTGTTTTCGAAGGCAGGTGTACAAGCATGAAGTTGGCGTTAGCCAGTTTCTTGTCTTAGGATATATTGCCGAAGATTGAGGAAAAGTAAAAAAACACTAAATGACAGAATTTGGATCCCGACCGACTTCGGACGCAGTTAACTACAGTGACCATGACCATGACCACCCTAGTGACACCTCAACTCAGCCAGTGACGCGTTTCCGGTTTCGTGATTGCGGACATTTTGGGGGATAGAAGTGGACCACGACATTCCCAATTTGCATTATAGAAAGTTCGATTTAACGTCCGAAGTCTAATACAGTAATAAAACGTAGGAGAGCTTTTAGTCGGGTATAAAATAAACCTGGGCGGTAATAGCGAGATTAATTAATCAGGGGAAGGGTGGTTGTGATCGGCGGGGGGTTGCCATATTCAGAGATAATTTGATAACTGTACTAGCACAGTAATTATCTATTAGTTTAGTGTCTAACACACTTCAGTTAAGGGTCAAAGCTACAACATCCACACGCAAGTAGTCGTGTATTCATGGCAATGTAGGGGTAAACAACATGTCGAATAAATGGTACAACTATGTAAAGCAGCGGTTGATTTTAATTATATTCGGCTGTTGGACACGTGACCAGAATAAAGTGGGTATAACCCAGGCGTCCTAGTCACTCATAGTTCAGTCCAATCATCAACAATGTGTCTGCACGAGGCTGTATTAAGAGTGAAAAAAGATACTTATAAGAAAACTGCCTTGCTGATACACTATAACGCTTGTTAGCATGTGTAGGCTAAATTACCAAGTCATCATCTATTCGTTTTCTTTGATATCCGTTTGGTTGTATATAAAATCCGCATGCTATTGATACACAATACCAGTAATACTTGTCTAGAGAATAGCAGTACGCTCTTTAACGATGCTCTAACAAGTAGGAAAATGACATTGCTCACAACATCGGCTATACTCAATTTCCATAGTAATTATCTATTCACTTGTATGTAAGCATGTTCTTCGTCTCGTTCTGTGTTATCACGTGACCGCGTCTCGCGTGATTGTCTGACTGGATCGTTCTGTGGCTGATCTAGTTTCATATTGAACGTTATATCACGTGAATCTCCCGCGATAAGTCTTGCGAGACTGCGTACGTATATTGGGCACGCCAAGTGGTCACAATATTAATGATTAACATGGTAGCCATATTACTGATTAGTGGGCTATCGCTGCACAGTTGTCGCAGGCCAGGATGATACAACAGCAACATTGGGTATGGGTATAATACCCATACGACTTTGAGCGATAATTAAGATATATTAAGGTAAGCCGCACATCTGGTTTACCTGCTTGGTGCCATTCGTAATAACATGTTTCGCCTTTATGACTTATGAGTTATCATACGCGTAGCACTTTTGAATACCAGCAAACACTAAAGTGAAGAACAGAAGAAGAGACGACAGTCAAATGATTCACAAAAGACCCCTGCATCACAGTCTGGCATAGGATATCATGCAAATCATACCTCATTATAAATAGTATCCCTATCCGGTGAAGTTAATCCTTGGTGTGATCTCTGACCACCTGGCGTCGCTGCACTCCAGCGCTATTGTTTACCCCTGGAGCTCGGGCAGGTGAATTACATTGGCGATGAATGTATATATATATATATATATATAAACCTCATTATTCACTGCAGCTACAACATAATGCAGCATAACTCACGCACTGTACAAGAGTTCCTGTTTGAAACAAGTTTTTCTACGCGGCTTGATGAACAATATTTAACTATACACCTGTATAAGTTCTGTACAAAAAACACCAATAGAGGGTCAAATACCATAATTACAACGTTTGATCACAGATATAAAGACATGCGTTTTATATTTTTCAGCCCGTCGAATATGTTTATTCACCGACTTCCATTAGTATAATAACCGTTGCTTCTGTCTTTTCGCTTCAATCCTGAATCACAGATTCCTTTTGATTGGACTGGTTGTGTTTTGCAAGCTCACGCTCCGCGACCTTCAGGGTCACCTTCGTCATTACATGACATGTCTCCGTCTCTCACCAGCTCGAAGCGATGCGCGGCGCTATTCGCCAGAGGGCGTCTCCTGTCGTTTCCGTTCCCTGCTTGTGATCACTCTTCTCTCGTCTGGGGCTGGGACATGCGCTGAGACTCACATGCGATGTCAGTATACCACCCCATAACTGGGGTATATAACAAATTCTTTCTTTTTTTTTCTTAAGAAGAAAACCTAGCATGCGCAAGTTTATTCCAGGGGACTTATTTAATATTTAGATCTGGTGTCTTTCTAATTGCCGAAAGCAAGAGAAATAACCGATCATTACTAAGTCCCACCGTGGAATAATCCCAACGGGGCCCGCAGACCAATAACTTGTGTATCTACTTTAACGGTCAGAGTAGATACGAGAAGCCTTTCGTTCACTGTAGTTTCGATTTCCATCCCTTCCGCTAGGGGGCGTCCCAGTTCAGACGTCCGGGTGAGACGAGGGTAGAGAGCCCAGTCGTCTCTGGGCCCCGCGGGGGTCTCGTGCCCGCCGGTGTTGTTCCGTTGAGGCTTGCACGGCCATCCGATGAGCTATGAGGCTTGGTAAAGCATCTAATTGAGTCTGAAACGAGTAAATACACACAAGGTTCATATCTTCGGCCAATATTTAAGTCACAGCTAACCGGATGAAATATATTTCATGTGTTATCTTTTAACATTAATGAAGTCGTCACAGCCTCTTGGATGAACATTACTTCATTGATGTAGCTTACTTGATCGTCAGTCCTAACATGAATCACTCACGCCTGCTCTAAGTTTTGAGGATATAGCGAATGACATCGATCCAAGTTTTCCGCCATTGTTCTAACCGACTTGCAACTGATAATGTTATGTCACAGTTATGCTGGCGACATAGCGGTATACCACGTCAAGGCATAATGATATTTTATGGTAACATGCTGGAGAAGAGTGGCTGTTGGGTATTGTAGTAAGTGTGCCAACTTCTTTAGGCTGTAGGCTGTAGGCCGAAGATTGTACACGTTACCTGGAGGTGCCTGAGACTATCCTCAATACTGTCCACTCGTTGCTCCACGGCTAACTGACGTGTGTTCATCTCCATAACCAACTCAAACATATTGGTCTGGGTCTGGGTAAAATCAAAGGCAGAAGGAATAAAAAGCCGGTGAAGCATAGCTTGTGATGAATATGTCTATATAGCCGCGGCTTCACGTCTCCAACATATTGAATCAGTACTTAAATAAACTTTGGTTTTTATCGTCTTTGTGTTTTCGCACATGTATTATCTCAGCCACACGTGGATGGTGAGGGATGGGTGGGGTCATAAGCAATATACATCTTGATGCCACGACACATATAAACAGTGACCAGCAGCACCCTCCGTGACTATGGGATAGGCATACAGACTATAGTCTGCATTATACCAGCCAAGAAGCGGCAGCCGGTGTGTTGAAAACATTGTTTTACAGAATAAATACTATTGTAATGTAGATAAATAAAGAAAAGTAACTTAATTCAGAAGAACTACTAAAAGAATAATACCTGAACCGGTTAATCAAAAGAACATATATCGTTGACAAAGGTGCAAACATAAAAAAAACACCCATAACATCTAATAATAAGTTGCCCCCACCGGGTTGATGAAATAAATCAATATAATGTTATTAATACAAACATGTCAAACCGATAATCAGTAACGGATCCAAAGAGGTTTTTGTTAACGACGTTTATCAGAACTCGAATTTAATAAGTCACTTTATATGATCACAATTTTCCCTTTGTGTTTATCTCAATACAGCTTTCAGTGCAAACCTCGACTACCCTACTTGCCAGGGCCCCATTTTATTTGTAAGTGCTATATATACCCCTTGGATCCGCCACGGAAATGTAGCGGCATCAGTTGGAGCGACATTACTTAGAGAGAACCAGCAACTGGCACAAATGTACAGAGTCGTCACACTGACGACAGAAATAACGTTGAATAAATAACATAGAAAAGTCATCAGCTCACCCAAACAATATGCAATTGAGTAAGAGAAACAAAAAGTAAAATAAAATAATGACCAAATGAATACATTAAAACTGAAATGATAAAACACAGCTTGCAACGACAAGTGCAAGCATCAGTTATACCGGAAACATATTAGTCTCGTACACATATGAATACATGTATTTAATATGTATCTAACATATTTTACCATAATTGGAGAAATGAAAATTTGGGGTCTATTACGTGCAACCGCGTGACATTTGATTGTATTAATGCGTAATGCCTATCGTGCAACAGAATTGTAAAAAAAGAGTCATCTTAATTGATGCGTAATCTTAACGAACGGAACTTTTCTTTGCTTAAACCAGGAAAAATAAGACATAGGAGCTCATTACGCGATGCGCAGGCAACAAGAGAAGAGGTACACACAGAAATAGAAAGCTCAGGTTATGTAATGTGTATTGCCAACTGCAACAAGGAACGGAGCATATGCAATGGAAAATAAGACAAGGGCGAACCCGACGAAGGTTGTGGTCGGCTATTAGTAGGCTATATGTCATGTTAAGGCTCATATCTGCTGTCGGTGCTCAGACCATCTCAACTACATGGCAAGTGAATGAACAGAGAATCAGTGACACAATCCGTCTTACTTTCTGAAAGATAAATGCGGCAGAGGAGGGTGGGCGGGGTGGGGGGGGGGGGGGGGTGGAGGGGGAAGGGGAGGGGGGAGGGGGAAGGGGGTTTGGGTGGGTGCAGGGAAATTTTATTAATCGGGACGGGGCGGAGGTCTATGGTGGGGGTGACGTTAAAGGAAAATGACGTAATAACATATTGTATTCACTGCTCTGTCCAATCAAAAACCAGAAACTTGGTGGTAATTTATTATTGTCGAAATCGCACGCGAACAAACGGCTCAAAGTTTGAATACTTATGAGGTTGAATGGGGATTGTGTATGAATTGGGGGCAGACATGCCTTCTTCAAAGTAAAGGTTGACACAGCAAAAACTAAATTGATTGAAATATTGATTATAACCATTATTCTTGTCTCACCCCTGACAGATTACCAACACGGTTTGGTTTCCAGTATGCCACTATTTATCGTAGAGTGCAATCGATTCGCAATGTTATTTGGGCGAAGGTAATGTCCTCCTCGTGTCAACTGTTGTCTTATTTTCCATTGGCATTTGTTCGGACAGCGAAAAATTGCATGACGTCACCCAGAACAGGGGAAAATATTGATTTGTCATACGCATGCGCGGTACGTGCACGCTAGCGGTGGAATATATTACAACTATTTTGTTACCAGCGCCATCTAGCGGTCAATACGAATATTTGTAAGGAGACATCTGGGAAGCCTCTCATCATGCTAACACAACTACTTATATTCTTCTTTTATAGTTGGTGGGTAAATGGGACGAAATAAAATACAAAAAAAGAATTATGGGGAATTATTTTTACTGTAATCTATAAACAACATTGTTTCTAATGAAAGAAACACGTATTATATGGTCTAGGGGAAGGGACGCACGCACAGCACTTGGCCGTGAGCGACAAGCCACGCGTTACTAAGGCTTTGAACATATGGAGGAGATTTACAAGGCAGAGAGTCGCCACCGGACTACTTAGTCTCTCAGCAGGGGGCGCAACAAGCAGCACTTGGCCGAATGACGCAATAGGGCAGATTATGCCAATGACCGTAATTATAGAAGTATTTATACATAAATGTGGTTATTCGTTATAAGTGGTGTGAAAACCAAACCTGTCGGTAAACTGCAGTAGGCTCAGAGCAAAAGACACTTTGCCCATGGTCCAGGGCGGAGTGGGTTAGGTGCTACAAGTGAAAAACGGGGGTCAAGAGACTGGGTTATTAGATTGAGATATAACGGACAAAATATCGTTTGTCAGGGGTGGTAGATATAGCCAGGGGACTGATGGCTTTATCTTGTCTAGTTGGAGTGGTAAACTCGCTACTGACACACCATCATGCCAACCACTCAAAGTTAGTTAGTAGCAGTGAGATGTGAAAGAACTACCGCTGGTCATCGGTGTCAAAGTGAAGAAAATAGCTTATCCACCCACACTGCGTGATCTGGTTACTAGGGTTTGGCATATATACGGCCGTACCATTCGTGAAGAGCAATTGCGAACACATGTGCACACGGTGACTATGTTATCAACTAATAGCTTTATGGCAGATTCGAAGAAGGAATTTCACTATCTTTAAATTAACCAGAAAATTAAATTAAATTTCAGCAGAGACTGGGTAAATATATGACACATAAAAAATATTATTGTATTATTGATGTTATAAGCGAATTGGAATACAACTGTTCCTATGGAATATAGGAAAAGTAACATCAATCGAGTTCACTTTGACCTTATACACCATTGATATTATTCTAACGTCGAATAAAGAATACTGCCACAGTGTTCAGTTCCCAGCGTATGTAACATGATCTACACACACACACACAATACTCAAGGCATCTAGTGGTTAGAATATGGCTTATTTATATCCTTAATTTTCATTCCTTATCTTATAAATAGTTGTCGATATTGCCGCCAAGGTTTCTACCAATAGACACTAGATAGCGTGGTATTGTTTCCAGTGGCGTGGCGGCCAGTTGTGTTCGCACATCCACCGCACGCCAAACGAAACCACTCTCCTAGAGAACGCTACTGCAATCCGAGAGTGCAATAGGGGACTTATTGCATGCGTTACGGACCTACCTTAGCCATGTCCACTAAAGTGTTTGCATTGTCGTTGAGTTTGCGCTGGTCCATCTTCACCTTCCGCAAACTGTAGCAGATTTTATGTAGTCAGATGTATGAATAACCGGCACATCACCAATTGTATCATAAATGAAATCGTAATTTGCAAATATGTATATATAAACGAATCCGGTCATCACGCTATATGCAATGGTCACGTGACTAAACAATGACGTCCATGAGCTGTCCAAAAGAAGAACATTTCTGATGGCAGGAGCAAATCTGGGACAAAGAACATCAACGGGGGAAAAATATATTTCGGTCGATAAACGTGAAACACCATCACTTTGATTAACAGCATGGATACAGCATTACCGACGGTAACACCGCTGAACACAACACTTTCAAATCAATCATGTATAAACCAACTGTCGTATATGATGCATTTCTACTTCCTGACTTGTTCTCCGGTGTATTCCCAACGAGAAGCTAAGAGACGAGTGGGTGGGTTGGGGTGGGGAGAAAGACATGCCCATATATGCATATGCATGCTTACCTGTGAATTGCCTGAAGAAACTTGCGCTGGTGCGCCCGCACTTTGCTAGCGTTAACCTTTTTAACCAATCGCGTGTACTTATAGATGAGCCATGTTTCCCGGAGTACGTTGGCCGCCGCGTTTTTTAACTAAAAGAAGAAAAACAGCATATGTGTAATGAAAACATAGTACTATTTGTAATGTCTGTATGCTCTTAATTGTAGTATTTAATATTATTTCACATTTATGTCATATATATGTCATATGTACTGTGCTATATTTAAGATAGCAACAGTTTTACACAGCCAAAAGCTCTACAACATATGTCGTCATTATAGGGTAGACACACAGCTTGTTTTTATCAATAAAGTTAATTGTGAAGAACATAATTATATACGTTAAACAGGATGATATTATAATGGAGGGGGTTGGATTACTATGACGTACTTACCCGCTTTGTGAGTTGTGTATCCATCATGAAGTTATGAACGTGTTTTTCGGCCCTGCTGAGTTCCAGCTTCCGTGCGAGCACTGCTACCACTAGAGCGGTACAGCCCGCCCCCTAGCGAATCGGAGGGAGACTACATGAGAACGGCGGGGGCACAAGACTACAACTACAACACAACCTCACTTGACATTCAAGAGGACACATCACTGTCGCTGTCTATCACTTGCATTCATTTCGCGATGCAACTTTGAATATAGATTTCCAGAACATATCGAAGCAAATTTAAGTGAATATTCAAGCTGTCAAGATTGTCAAGAGTTGCAAAATTGGAATTTCGTCAAGGGAATAGATCAAGGGGCAGGATTATACAATAGTTTTTACCACACCCATCTTGTGCGCATGTAGTGGAATGGAGGAATGTGGAGGGGTGGGGGGGGGGGGCGCATAATTTTCGTTGTTGGAAAGAAGTGAGCACAGCGTCAGTTTGAGAGGGGAAGAAGAACTAACAGTGTGTAACCCCGGTCTCGGCCAGGGATATCTAGCACACTTGATGACAAAGTATAGAGATATAGAACACTCTACTGGTAGGTCAAGGGAAGAATACTATTGTTACCATGTTACTTCGCTTTTCACAAACACTCCACTTGTAGATCACGGGAAGACAGCTATGATTCACAAATTACTCAGTTATCCACAACTTACCTTTGTCACACAAACACGACTATGTGATATACTACGAAGGACTACAACATAGCTACCAGATGAGAAGAAACAAAGTCCAGAGCATTGCATATAGGCCTAACTTCGGGATGAGATGGAACCTGTGTCTATCACCAGCTTGTGTTACAAGTTGTGCGCTTTGTCAACACTTTTCGGTCGTTGGAAGGCAGACCCCGCACGCTCTAGGCATGCAGACAATTACGTCCACATCCTTATACGTCTGAATACCGCAAAACTAACCGAGTACTCGGCAAATTACGACCACCCAAGGTGAACGAACACAGCCTGACTTGTATGATTAAAGATGGTTGGGCGTTGTCACTAGGTCGGTTATGCTGCTCGGCACTACAGACACCGACTATAGGACGCCGATCCAACTGAATTACCGTTTCGAGATCGTGATTGTGAAGCCGGACTACATAACAACAACCAATAGTAGAGAGACATCTAGGATTTACACAGACCACATTCACACAACATTTACAACCGATACAACAAAATGACCTGCATACATCATACGCGTTCGCAGCTAGTAATTAATTTTGTACTTTGCTAATTCTAATTCTGCATCCAGGTTTTAAAGGGGAACAATACAACAGCTAAAAAAAGTTTTGTATTTTCGGTATTTAGTAATGCTAAGTTAATGAAGTTACAATCCTTATATAACTTCCCCTTGTAATCTAATGTGTCTATCGATTAGCCCACATGAGGTATCAAGCTCCAGCTTTGTTGCTTTGGGACCAACTGAGGCCAGAACAAATTTCCCGAAAGGAATGCAGTATAATATACAAGAATGCAATGTCGAACATTGAGTTTAACAAACGTAGCAAGTAATTCATTCCTATAGATCCAGATTCGGCAGTGTATTTTCTTCATCTACTTTATATTGACTTCCTATGCGCTAACCTTTTCTTTCTTGGTAATAGTTTAGTATATCTCCCTTGATCGTGTGGTTTCTGAGCGTGACGTAAATTGCCATATCTGGGGGTTTAAATAAATCCGATTTGAACCTATTTTATTTTTAAGTGTACACGGCGAACCATTATAGAGGCATCCTTTGCGTAATGTAACAGTCTGTTTTAATAGCGTTTCCGTTGGTACATTTATAATTGAATCGAGACCAGAATGCTATGGAAGACGTCCCCAGTGTCCAGGCACGACGTTAGTCGGCAGTGGCGACAGCCTCACAAAGGGACCGAAGAGGACAAGTTAAATGTAATTGTGCAGTTGGGATTTTATCGCATTCACGAATTGGTAAAACTCTAAATTCACTTTGGTTTGGTCCTAATGGAATCGGATGTATCTTGTGCGACTTTCAGGCCCAGTTCAAGGAAGGTATCGTTGGCAGAACAAGAAGCCATACAAAGTTACAAGAGTTCAAATGACTTTTTGTACCGTATGTATCTGTCATTAATGATGTGTGTATGTCAAATAGCAAGAAGAGCACGCAACAGTCATTGAGAGCTTGGGGTAGCAAGAAGAACATATATCTGTCATTGAGAGCTTGGGGTAGCAAGAAGCACATATATCAGTCATTGAGAGCTTGGGGTAGCCATAAGAACATATATCAGTCATTGGGAGCTTGAGTATGGCAAGTAGTGAAGAGAGCGTGTATCTATCATTGAGAACTAGGGTATGTCAATTAATGAGGGCAACATGTATCTGTCATTGAGAAAAGCATGTATCTTTCATTGAGAGCTTGGGTATGACAAAAATTAAGGAGAGCATGTATCTTTCATTGAGAGCTTGGGTATGACAAGTACTAAGGAGAGCATGTATCTGTCATTGAGAGCTTGAGTATGACAAGTACTAAGGAAAGCATGTATCTTTCATTGAAAGCTTAGGTATGACAAGTACTAAGGAGAGCATGTATCTGTCATTGAGAGCTTGAGTATGACAAGTACTAAGGAAAGCATGTATCTGTCATTGAGAGCTTGGGTATGACAACTAATAAGGAAAGCATGTATCTTTCATTGAAAGCTTAGGTATGACAAGTATTAAGGAGAGCACGTATCTGTCATTGAGAGCTTGGGTATGACAAGTAATAAGGAGAGCATGCATCTGCTGTTGAGATCTTGAGCATGACAAGTGTTAAGGAGAGGACGTATCTTTCATTGAAAGCTTGGGTATGACAAGTATTTAGGAGAGCATGTATCTGTCATTGAGAAAAGCATGTATCTTTCATTGAGAGCTTGGGTATGACAAAAATTAAGGAGAGCATGTATCTTTCATTGAGAGCTTGGGTATGACAAGTACTAAGGAAAGCATGTATCTTTCATTGAGAGCTTGGGTATGACAAGTACTAAGGAGAGCATGTATCTGTCATTGAGAGCTTGAGTATGACAAGTACTAAGGAAAGCATGTATCTTTCATTGAAAGCCTAGGTATGACAAATATTAAGGAGAGCATGTATCTGTCATTGAGAGCTTGAGTATGACAAGTACTAAGGAAAGCATGTATCTTTCATTGAGAGCTTGGGCATGACAAGTACTAAGGAGAGCATGTATCTCTCATTGAGAGCTTGGGTATGACAATTACTAAGGAAAGCATGTATCTTTCATTGAGAGCTTGGGCATGACAAGTACTAAGGAGAGCATGTATCTGTCATTGAGAGCTTGGGTATGGCAAGTACTAAGGAAAGCATGTATCTTTCATTGAAAGCTTAGGTATGACAAATATTAAGGAGAGCATGTATCTGTCATTGAGAGCTTGAGTATGACAAGTACTAAGGAAAGCACGTATCTTTCATTGAGAGCTTGGGCATGACAAGTACTAAGGAGAGCATGTATCTGTCATTGAGAGCTTGGGTATGACAAGTACTAAGGAAAGCATGTATCTTTCATTGAGAGCTTGGGCATGACACGTACTAAGGAGAGCATGTATCTGTCATTGAGAGCTTGAGTATGACAAGTACTAAGGAAAGCATGTATCTTTCATTGAAAGCTTAGGTATGACAAATATTAAGGAGAGCATGTATCTGTCATTGAGAGCTTGAGTATGACAAGTACTAAGGAAAGCATGTATCTTTCATTGAGAGCTTGGGCATGACAAGTACTAAGGAGAGCATGTATCTGTCATTGAGAGCTTGGGTATGACAAGTACTAAGGAAAGCATGTATCTTTCATTGAGAGCTTGGGCATGACACGTACTAAGGAGAGCATGTATCTGTCATTGAGAGCTTGGGTATGACAAGTACTAAGGAAAGCATGTATCTTTCATTGAAAGCTTAGGTATGACAAATATTAAGGAGAGCACGTATCTGTCATTGAGAGCTTGGGTATGACAAGTAATAAGGAGAGCATGCATCTGCTATTGAGATCTTGAGCATGACAAGTGTTAAGGAGAGGACGTATCTTTCATTGAAAGCTTGGGTATGGCAAGTATTTAGGAGAGCATGTAACTGTCATTGAGAGCTTGAGTATGACAAGTATCAACAAGAGCATGCATCTGTCATTGAGAGCTTGAGCATAACAAGTACTAAGGAAAGTACGTATCTTTCATTGAGAGCTTCGATATGACAAGTACTAAGGAGAGCATGTGTCTTTCAGAGAGCTTGGGTATGACAAGTATTAAGGAGAGCATGTATTCTTCATTGAAAGCTTGAGTATGACAAGTATTAAGGAGAGCATTTATCTTTCATTGAGAGCTTGGGTATAACAAGTACTAAGGAAAGCATTATCTTTCATTGAGAGCTTGGGTATGGCAAGTATTAAGGAGAGCATGTATCTGTCAGAGCTTGGGTATAACAATTACTAAGGAAAGCTTGTATCTTTCATTGAGAGCTTGGGTATGACAACTATTAAGGAGAGCATGTATGTTTCATTGAGAGTTTGGGTATAACAAGTACGAAGGAAAGCATGTATCTTTCATTGAGAGCTTGGGCATGACAAGTACTAAGGAGAGCATGTATCTGTCATTGAGAGCTTGGGTATGACAAGTACTAAGGAAAGCATGTATCTTTCATTGAAAGCTTAGGTATGACAAATATTAAGGAGAGCATGTATCTGTCATTGAGAGCTTGAGTATGACAAGTACTAAGGAAAGCATGTATCGGTCATTGAGAGCTTGGGTATGACAACTATAAGGAGAGCATGTATCTGTCATTGAGAGCTTGGATATAGCAAGTAGCAATGAGAGCATGTATCTGCTATCGAGATCTTGAGTATGGCAAGTGGCGAGAAGAGCATGTATCTGTCATTCAAAACTTGGGTCTGAGAAGTTGCAACGTCAGGGTGTGATATTGGAGATATGGATACAAATAAACAAAGAGCAATGCGTCCTTGATTGTTGAGACTCCGCAATTTGTTATTGAAGATGGTGTGACATGGTTTTTTATGCCATTTTAACACTGGTGTGACAGGTTACTGAGCAAAACGAACACTGTTGTAATAGGTTGGGTATTAGAACACTGGTGCCACAGGGTGATGGGCAAAAGGAACATCGTAGTCGCAGGTTAGTGGGCAAAAAGAACACTGTTGTAATAGTTTGGGCTTGTAGAAGACGTTATTGAGCACGTAGAGCATTGCTGTAAAAGGATAATAGTCATTGACAAAGAGAACACTGTTGTCACAGGTTAATTGGCAAATAGAAGACTGTTGTGACAGGATATTGAACATGTATAAAATTCCATGTGTAATTTGCATATGGATAGTGCGGTGTGGTCAGGTAAAAGACCCAATCCAAGACGGTGGATAACAATGGAGACAGTTATATCGCTGGCACAGATGAAGTACATATGCACCGATACAATATGATATAATTGAGGACAAGTCACAGGGTACGGATGGAGTCTCACAGAGAACAATGCATTCGAGTAGTGATACATAGATATGTGCGATATGTGAATCCAATTGTCTCGAAGACTTGAATTATAAAGAACAAAACGATTCGAAACACCGAAAAAAAAACACAAGGACATCTTGATTCCAAGGAATCATGCGCCGGGGACCAAAGGGACTGCGATCACCATGTAGAATTATCTTTGAAAATGGGATACAAGTTGAGGGTAAATTGTTGGATTGATCAAAGAAGATTATTTGCCGCAAACTCTGCACAAAAATGTCATATTTGGATATCTCTGTCTTTGTTAGTTTTTTTGTCCATGCTACCACATATTGCGTTAGTAGCTGATATGATATCGGCGTTTCAATTTGGCATTGGCCTTGAAAGCTCATTCTGTTATGACACTTAATCTACGGTATAGCTTCATGCTCCAGGATAACTGGTTGTCAGTCAATCTAAATGTAGTGGATTAGGAAAGCTGAAAGCATTTAAATTGAATGCTGAAGGTATTAATATAAAATAGCCGCAAACACTAAGATACATTTTCCGATTGAATATGCCGACACTACGGGAACACATCGTAAGACTAACAATCACACACGCACCCAAACAGACACAATAAGAAACAGGCACCGCAATTAGTCAGTATACAGCGCAATATAATAATAAATCATATATTATATATATAGCTGTAAATACATATCTTAAGATGTATGATATAGATGCATGACATGAGATGTAGGATATAAGATGTATGACATGATATGTAAGATATAAGATGTATGACATACAATGTATGATATAAGATGTATGATATGGGATGCATGACATACAATGTATGATATAAGATGTATGATATGGGATGCATGAAATACAATGTATAATATAAGATGCATGATATAAGATGAAGGATATACAATGTATGATATAAGATGTATGATGTGGGATGCATGACATACAATGTATGATATAAGATGAAGGACATACGATGTATGATATAAGATGTATGATATGGGATGCATGAAATACAATGTATAATATAAGATGTATGATATAAGATGAAGGATATACAATGTATGATATAAGATGTATGATATGGGATGCATGACATACAATGTATGATATAAGATGAAGGACATACGATGTATGATATAAGATGTATGATATGGGATGCATGAAATACAATGTATAATATAAGATGTATGATATAAGATGAAGGATATACAATGTATGATATGGGATGCATGACATACAATGTATGATATAAGATGAAGGACATACGATGTATGATATAAGATGTATGATATGGGATGCATGAAATACAATGTATAATATAAGATGTATGATATAAGATGAAGGATATACAATGTATGATATAAGATGTATGATATGGGATGCATGATATAAGATGTATGATATAAGATGAAGGACATACGATGTATGATATAAGATGTTTGATATAAGATGAAGGACATACAATGTATGATATTCGATGCATAATATCCGATGTAGAATATAACATTTGTGTTATGAGATGTATGACATGGAATGTATAATATAAAATATCTGATATATGATATCAGATGTATGATATCAGATGTATGACATAAAGATGTATGATATCAGATGTAAGACATAAAGATGTATGATATCAGATGTATGACATAAAGATCTATGATATCAGATGTATGACATAAAGATGTATGATATCAGATGTATGACATAAAGATGTATGATATCAGATGTATGACATAAAAATGTATGATATCAGATTATGACATAAAGATGTATGATATCAGATGTAAGACATAAAGATGTATGATATCAGATGTATGACATAAAGATGTATGATATCAGATATATGACATAAAGATGTATGATATCAGATGTATGACATAAAGATGTATGATATCAGATATATGACATAAAGATGTATGATATCAGATGTATGACATAAAGAAGTATGATATCAGATGTAAGACATAAAATGTATGATATCAGATGTATGACATAAAGATCTATGATATCAGATGTATGACATAAAGATGTATGATATCAGATGTATGACATAAAGATGTATGATATCAGATGTATGACATAAAGATGTATGATATCAGATGTAAGACATAAAGATGTATGATATCAGATATATGACATAAAGATGTATGATATCAGATGTATGACATAAAGATCTATGATATCAGATGTATGACATAAAGATGTATGATATCAGATGTATGACATAAAGATGTATGATATCAGATGTATGACATAAAGATGTATGATATCAGATGTATGACATAAAGATGTATGATATCAGATGTATGACATAAAGATGTATATCAGATGTATGACATAAAGATGTATGATATCAGATGTATGACATAAAGATCTATGATATCAGATGTATGACATAAAGATGTATGATATCAGATGTAAGACATAAAGATGTATGATATCAGATGTATGACATAAAGATGTATGATATGACATGTACGCTATGAGCAGTAGGGTCTAAATGTATGCATAAGATGTATGGTCTAAAATGCATGTATAAGATGTATGGTCTAAAATGTATAATATAAGTTGTATGATATAAAATGTATGAGATAAGATGCACGATGTATATCTTCTATATATATTACATCTTGCAATGATGTGTTATTGGGGTGTAGGTATTATAATGATGTGTTACTGGGGTGTAGGTATTATAATGATGTGTTATTGGGGTGTAGGTATTATAATGATGTGTTATTGGGGTGTAGATATTATAATGATGTAATAAATTATATGCTATATGATACGGTTTTCATTGTTATGACATGAAGTGAAATGAAAATGGAATAAAGGTCAAATATAGCATTAGTATATCGTTTTATATTATATATATATATATATATATGCATATATATATACTACTTGAAGACTGTATACCGAACATTTGCCGAATGCCGTTGGCCAAGGGAAGGATGTACTGTTATGACAGTCGACCAGGCAGGAAGTGGCACACTAAGAGCCAGGAGACACCCATGTACTTACCATGACGCCGGTAGACACCGCAAGACTTCTGCCGCAGTATGTGTTTGGTGTAATATCCCCATAGCCAATAGCCAGGAACGTTATTGAGACCAGCCACATAGAATTAAGCAAATTCCTATGCCTTTCGTCGTGGTAACTGAAACAAACGGACATGAAGAAAGACTTACCATAACACCAGTGGAGACTGCTATACCCCTGCCGCAGTATGTGTTTGGTGTAATATCCCCATAGCCAATAGACAGGAAGGTAATTGAGATCAGCCACATAGAATTAAGCAAATTCCTATGCCTTTCGTCATGGTAACTGAAACAAACGGACAAGAAACAGGCTATTTTAAATCGGATGGAGGCACGCGGACCGTTTATCCGGAGGGGGCGATGAAAGTTATGTTTGAAAGGTCAGAAGGAATACCGATTTTGACGTCTGAACTAGTTTTCTACAGTGATCAAAATGGTGAGATTTATAAAAGGCCAACGCACAGTATGGTAACACATTCTAAACGACAATTTTTTGTCATTAGAACGATTTATTTCCGTTGCCGTTATTGCACCGACAAACCGTGGGAATATGTTTCCGATATTGAGTCACGTGACTGGAAACTGTTACTGTGGGTGGGGTGGGGGGGGGGGGAGACGAAACGATAACGCTGCCATTTCACCTAGTTAAGTATGAATTCAATCTCCGCTTAAGGATGATAATTTCGTCCAATTACTATCATCGACTAGCTCCGCAGTGAATGCCTTGCCCTCATTGGGCTGCATGCACACTGCGGGCCAATGGTGAGGTGCTGAGGGAAAACTCTCGTAGCCTTGGTCATGTACCACGAGAATTAATGCTGTGCACATGCCAACAACAAAGCAGTGTTCTATTAGTGTTCAGGTTGTAACAGCCAGTGGCAGCAGCCTCGTAAAGTAGAAAAGAAATACAGAATACAAAAAAAAAAAAAAAAAAAAACGTGCTGGTAATTTGAAAGGGCGGTGCCGAAATCTTTTCATTATTTAAATCAATAGAGACACCGGCACATTCAGATCGGACGATTGGGTCCGTGCTAGAGTTTTCCGTCTGGGTCGGCCTACGTAGGTTTGTAACTTAGTACAGCACAGCTCCGGGGGGAAGGCAGCGACGTGACGCTGGTATCGCTGACTGGAAGGGACGGTTCATGTTGTTTACTGCACATACATCTACTATATGTTGGGGGGGAGGGGGGGGGGGGGACCACGGTGGGAGGGCACGGCGCCAAACCGACCCTGATTTGTGGGGTAGGCAAGGTACCGCAAATAAACCCTGTGTGAGCTTATGGGAAGGACGACTCCAGAATAGCCAGCTGGGGGAAGGGGAATAGGGGGGGGGGGGGTGCAAAAGGGATATATTGTAAGCGGAATGCAAGAGGATAGAGGGAGATTGGTAGAGAAAAAAAGAGGGCAAGGGCGGAGGGAGACAACTAAAAGGGAAACCGAGGGAAACGCCGAGCGAAAGAGAAACGGGACAGGAGAAAGAGGGAGGAGAGAGGGGGACATGGGGAGCAGGAGAGGATGAAATACGGAAAAGAAGATGGAGAAAGAAGGGAGATAAAAATAAGGAAAAGGAGAGACAGCAAGGGGAAAGGCAAAGGGAGGTACAGAAAAATGAGAAAGGAGACAGGCATGGGGAAAGCAAGGGGAGGGGGGGCATGATATAGAGGGGAACGTAGCGAAATGAGAAAGAGGAAATGGAGAGGAAAAGAACGGAATGGAACGGAGAAGGGCATAGAGGAGAAACTAGCGAAATAAGAGGGAAAGGAAGAGGGGAAAAGAGGGAAGAAGAGGCAAAGCGGAGGGAGATGGAGAAAGAGGAAGGGACAGGTGAATGGGACAACGACGATCCAGGAGATCGCGAAAGGGAGAGAGACAGAAATTGTGAAACGAACATGGCCAGACGACCAGAGAATTGAACATCACAACAAAGAAAGAGAGAGAGAGAGAGGGGGTGGGGGGGGGGGGGGTAGAGAGATGGAGAGAAAATAAACCAAGGGCGGGGTGGAGGGAGGGGGAGGGGGTTTCGGAGTAGGAGCATACGTGAGACATACGAGTAGCATGGCTGAGGCCGGCAATACGACGAGGCCGGATGCTCTGGTGGAGGGGGAGACAGGGCCTGACAAGCAAGTCCAAGTACAGCCAGCAGAGTTATGCCGGGCGCTCCTCACTTGTGACGTACTATATTTTGCTCTTTGCCGCGAACTGCGATCTTGTGTGATTTAAAGGCATGGAAATAAACAGCTGAGAGGAAAGGGAACCCCACTACAACATCACCACGAATACAGTTCGACTCTCTATTCTATCTCAGTGTGTACATAATGGTCCTTTCCTCGGCCCTGTTCTATTTATTGTTCGCATGACACCGCTTTATTGTCCACGAGAGATAATGATAATGAATGGCGTGGGTCTACATAGGAACTCCCTTTAGATTGCCGGTGTAAACATTGATTTGTGTAGTAACTATAGCAATAAGATAAAGTATCAATCACATCTTATACATATCGGTTGCCATGGCCATACCATAATGGTAAGAGTAATGACCATGGTTATACGGCGATGTTCAACCAAAAGCCTCCATCACCCTCCCAGTTTGTTTGTCACGACGAACTATGGCAGAATTCTCTAGCTGTTCCATATCCCGAGATATGCGTCTCCATTACTCGTGTTTGCACTAGCCATCAGGGGCTGTCCTGTTGCCGTGGTAACACGTTGGCTGGGGCGGCCCGACAACTAAGCCAGCCTGCCACATTAATTATAGCCTACCGGGGTCCTTGTTTGCATTGCCATCGACGAATGGGCAAAGAAGCCAGAGGTTTTAGTAATCGTTCCTGCAGTCGTGTTTTGATGTTGTGGCCGGCCGCTGATATAATGACCTGTATTTATACTAGGACAGGTCAGACTCCCCCCCACCCTCCATCCCCACCCGCAGGCTACTTACACCACTAGTGTCACGATCCCATATGGCGTGTCAATAATACGATGCACGATGTCATAAATCGGCAAATCAGTTTATTTATTTTATCACCTAAATCATATATTATAAATGATTATAGCTTATGATTATAATGATACAGCCAAAAAGAACTGTAAACAAAGATTCAATTGTAAGGATTTGTGAACCAAGACATAGAACAATTGGGAAGATTTGTGAACCAAAATATAGAACAATTGGGAAGATTTGTAAACCAAGATATAGGACAATCGGGCATAAAGATTAAGAACAATAATGAACACTTATTGAGAACACTTAATAGTCTGTTGCCTTTACATGTTTTTTTGTTTTTTTTCTTTTTTTTTTACTGTGGCTAGCTGTGCTAGACGTTAATCAACATTCAATGGCTCCTATACTTTTATGTTTATTTATTTAATTATTTACTTTTGACTGTTCTCTTCTCGCTTTCTTTCTTTGTTAGCTTGCTGGCAAATCAATTTCAACTCTAACCACGTTCACCATATACGAGCGAATAAGCCTTTGGCTTCTGCTCTTGCCACTATAAATGTATTGTAAAGATGTACTCAATGAATGTAATTTGTGTGTTCTTTTGGCAATAAACTGATTATTATTGAGAACAATCGGGAACAATTATTTACAGAGGTTAATTTTGCAGCTGTTCATTTTGTTATTTTATTACTATTTTTTTTTTATGGCTGGGAGTCCGGATTTAAAGCCAGGTACTACTTATGAAGTCGTATTTAGTGTAATGACACTTACGCTCACGACACGTTCATTAGACAGTAGTTGGATGACGTCAGCAATGACGTCATACCATTAGGATGTTATCCATCACGGCTTTCTGAGGCGGTTGTGGAAATAAGATGCAAATAGCAGACGTTTGCCGCAACCCGGATGGACAACGTATTACTGACGAGTAGGTGAGAACAAGTGTCAGGGGTCAGGGGGTCAGGGGGTCAGCGGTCAGGGGTCAGGGGTTGACGGCCCAGCAGTATAAGCGACACCACGCCTGAGGCTGAGTCACATTTGGTTAGCATAAGACCATACAGACGCATCGAGCAAAGCCTTGGGCCACCATCTACCAGTGAGTGTCTGCACCCTGGGGCCATGGAGTCCAGCACATCGGGAAGCGTGTCCGACAGGATATCACAAGTGCTCGCACATCACAAACTACATCGTGTATTCATTGCTAGAGATCCAAGTGCGTATTGCGATTGCGATGCACAACAATGCTGTATTAAGCTTGGTGAAGTAAGTATCCATTCTCTTCCGTTTAACACAAACAGTGACAAATATACTATTACCATTTCCAAACGCTTATAACCTACTGTTCAAACACCACTTGAAGCCACGTGTATGTAAAACATTAGACACTATTATTAACATGCGGTACACCTCACGTGATTTAGGTCACGTGACAATGGGTGATGATACTCATAAATTGCGATTACGATTTAAAAAAAGTGATGTCTGGGTTTTAGAAATTAAAAACAAACTATAAACAGGAGAAAAAAAAATAGCCCCCATACTCATTATAACGGGAAAGCCTCCACCCCGGTTAGTTGAAGTCGCCCATCATTATCACGTGACCTTGCCATACTTACCTCTCGCATGCCCTGAGCGTCCAACTGGCAATGATCCAGAGGGACAGCATGAAGACCAGCAGCACGGTTCCGGGACAGATAGTCATGAGCGTCTTTAAGACAAAGCGCGTGTTGAAGTTGATGCGGTTGAGCGCCCCGATGCTGCGCGAGGAGGCGTCCGTGAAGAGCTTGCTGTGGAGCAGCATCACTCGGCAGATGAGATAGAGGCGGAGGAACATTGGGAGCGAGAGGAGCAGGTCGATGGGCACCACGGCCGTGTGGGGGTTCCCGTCGGCCTTCACCGTCGTCCAGACGAAGGAGAAGCTGCCCGGGATCGGGTGGACGGCGCAGACACACAGCTCCACGGTGATCTGGATCACCCGCTGCCATGACATGGCTATCCGCCAGTCCTCCACGCAGTTGTCGATGGCGAAGAGCTGCAGCGAGAAGAAAAAAACAGCAGTGTGAACAAATGACGGAGCAATAAGGGTCGTTCTCGTCTTATGGACATTTGATGGATGGAGCAATGGAGGTCGTTCTCGTCTTATGGACTCTTGATGGGCGGAGTAATGAAGGGATTTCTCGGGTTAAGAACAATTGCGGTGTCAGTGAAGGTCATTGTTATATGAACAATTGATGGAGCAATGGTGGTAATTTAGTTATTATGAACAATTGATGGAGCAATGGCGGCCGTTCTCGGGTTAAGAATATTTGATGCAACAATGAGGTATGTGGTGCAGCAATGAAGCTCATTGTTATGATCACCATTTAGAGCAGCAATGAATGAATGAATGTGCTTTATTCCTCCTTTTGCTGGAGAGTCAGGAACGTGGGACATTACAATATTTACAAAGTACAAAACCAAAAGAATGTTATTATGAACATCTAGTGAAGCTATGAAGGGAGCTTTCATATTTCTTTGGCGCGAACCATTGTTTCAACGCAGCTCTCGCGTTTCTTCCTCGTGCATATTATCTACTTCAACACTCGACTATGTTCCTGGCCCCGGCATGGCAAATGAACCATTAATACGCAATAGCTAGCCATGGCGGTAAGGACTCTAGCGGCTTGACGAGAGAGAAGCCATGCTTGTGGCTTGCCCAAAGGTATGACAACTCGTGTATGGCGTGCGGGGGATATCTGAAAAAAAAGCTGCGCAAAAAAATAGGCAAAATTGCTTAGCCTGGAATCTATGGAAGACGAAGCTGCAGAAATGACGTTTACATTTGCCAAGCAGGAAATGACTTTAAAAAAGAAAATAATAGGGTTACTGATAATCCAGCACAATGGATCACGGACGGACCACCCCATGTTGATCAATAGGCGTGTTAGTACGGACCAAAAAAACCCCGTTAAGTAAGGATGACGTAAAACAGACCTATCAGAAGGAGGGGGGGGGGGCTGCTTTCTCCGCGCCCCGCATTGTATGCAGGGGTATCGTGGTGATACATAAAGGCAGGGGAAATGCTACACACGATATGCGATGTCTGATCTCCTTGCACGTAATCCAACCCAACCCGGACCCGCCGAAAGGGGACAAAACGCAGACACGGCCTCCACGTAGACTGATGATCACGTGATCCCATCTCCATGACACCAGACAGCCGCGCGTGCATGAACATGAAATATCAGCCATTTTGTAATGCAACATATATATATGTCTGTCGTATGTTGTACGTTTAGATGCGGATCGTGAATACAAGGCAGATACTGAGAATAATATCAACACATCGTCGCAGTGGTGATGAGATCTGTAGTATTCTCTTGGCAAAAATGTGAAGGAGGATTACGTTGTCATTATATTTGTGTAGCAACTGTTACTTTGACATCAATTGACTTGAATTAGGCTTATATTTGATAACCATATTACCTTTTTCTGCTGTTTTTAGTTTTCATGTATCAGCTTCAAGTAAAGTGTTCGGCATTACACGTGAATATGGAGAATACACTTTGATAAGTAGCGAACTATTAAATTGATTCGTCATAGTTATATCTATCTGTCACATAGCGTTCAAAGAAACTCACTTTATTTTTGCAATTATTTGCACTCATCATTGTTTATTATTGCAATTCCTATGTTGCTTCAATGCTGACGACGTTGACGGTCACTTTAAACAATCGTGGTTATTGTTTATATTGCTTAAAGAGTCAAACGTAATTAGTGACAAATCGTAGACATATATCTGCTTGGATCCTTTCTCCCCGCGAGACAACATATGCTGTCTCCGGCAACAATTCATTGGTTGTTAAATACCGAGTTTAGCAGGATTGTGCCGATAGCGGCTAAGAGCAACGACATAGATCTGAGAGACGATTCACATCACCGACATTACACATTACACCCTCACCAGTGGGGGGGGGGGGAGGGCTGATGAGGAGAGGAGGGGAGGGGGATGAGGGAGAGAGAGTGGGGTGGGGGGGGGGGGCAGGGCTCGACTGGCTTCGCTCGGTAAATATCTGAATGGTTCTGTTATAAGTGTGGCGCCGATGCATCTACAAATCACGAAGAGTGTCTTTTTCTCAAGTTTTTGCCGCTAAGCTCGTGACAAGGTTTTCATAGTTTGTTTTTCCAAAGACTGGCCATACCCTGGAGATTAATATGATCATCTTGTGGCTGTCATGGCGGCTGGTACGCAATGCGTATGTCAGACCACGTGGCCACGGGGAGTGCCGCTCGGCGCCGCGGCTGAGCGGTGATTTAGAACGGCCCGTGATAGATGTTATCTATCATTAAAAAGAACAAGTCCTTTTTTTCTCGTTTTTGCTAAGCTGTAGCCCTATCCCCAAGCCGCCCCCCTTATGCCCTCCCCACCCCTCCACCCCTCCTTTCCCTTCCCCTGCTCCAATCCCCAGCCGACCACCCGCGGAGAGACCGATGGTTTTCACGGGCACACGTAATATGGAAATGCGACAACGGTTTCCAGAGTGAAGGGCAGCGGATTGCACGTACGACGGACGACGACGCCATATTAATCATAACTAAAAGCAGAAATAACAAAAACGCAGGCCCTCGGGAAATGGTAAAACCTGTGGAATGACCGACGAGATGAAATCTCGTCGCGGTGCTGCGCACGGTGCGAGATAGCACGAGAGTGGGAAATGGGGGTTGTGCTCCTGCGTGCTAGGAAAATGAGCGCCCATGCAAGCGCTGTATTAACTTGCAACCCGGGATACACCACAATTAATCTTACTCATCGTCGGGAGAAAGAAACTCTGACAAATGAAAATAGTGAGATGAGAAACACCAAGAGGGAATACATACGGGAGCGGCCTAGTTATCTGCATGATGAACAAAATAGACAGATATAGATGATATATTGAGACAAATAGAGAGAGAGAGAGAGAGAGAGAGATGAGAGAGAGGGCAGGGAGAGATAGGGACGGAGTAAGACCGGGAGAGAGACAAGAAGAGAGGAATACTCAGAGCAAACATCTAGGTGATGAACTGGTAGGCGAGTAACTAGGACACCGGGAGGCGAAAATAGAAGGACGAAGGTGGTAGATCGAGCTACATACATATATATGGCGTATGGCGAGCAAGCCGCCGGGAGGTCAGCGAGAAGGGAAAAGGGAGATATTCGCGCTGCGTGGATCGGATGAAAATTAGTGGGTGGAGGGTACGAGTACAGAG
>OZ025255.1:9857341-9888625 GCA_964019135.1 Arenicola marina
CAAATTCGCTTCACGGTTGCATCGCGAGGAGCGGAAAAGAAGAAGAGAAAATGAGAGAGGAGGAAGGGGTGTGTGTGTTGGTGAGTGTGTGTTTGTATGCAGGGTGCATTACGCCGTTTGTGTACTGCGCGAGAACGTTTTAATTGAGGCAGAGAGAAAAAAGGGGAAAGTAGCACGTCCCGCAGTAGACAGATGGGGAGTTGTAGCCAAACAGTGTTTAGTTCACATTCCAGGCCACAGGAAATTTTGATCTTTTAATTCTTCATTCGTCAGTAAAAACGAAAAAAAAATGCGCCTGTCCATCGTCTCACGGACTGCCCGCCTGCTCATCGTCTCACGGACTGCCCGCCTGCCCATCGTCTCACGGACTGCCCGCCTGCTCATCGTCTCACGGACTGCCCGCCTGTCCATCGTCTCACGGACTGCCCGCCTGCTCATCGTCTCACGGACTGCCCGCCTGCCCATCGTCTCACGGACTGCCCGCCTGCTCATCGTCTCACGGACTGCCCGCCTGCCCATCGTCTCACGGACTGCCCGCCTGCTCATCGTCTCACGGACTGCCCGCCTGCTCATCGTCTCACGGACTGCCCGCCTGCCCATCGTCTCACGGACTGCCCGCCTGCTCATCGTCTCACGGACTGCCCGCCTGCTCATCGTCTCACGGACTGCCCGCCTGCCCATCGTCTCACGGACTGCCCGCCTGTCCATCGCCTCACGGACTGCCCGCCTGCCCATCGTCTCACGGACTGCCCGCCTGCCCATCGTCTCACGGACTGCCCGCCTGCCCATCGTCTCACGGACTGCCCGCCTGCCCATCGTCTCACGGACTGCCCGCCTGCCCATCGTCTCACGGACTGCCCGCCTGTCCATCGTCTCACGGACTGCCCGCCTGCCCATCGTCTCACGGACTGCCCGCCTGCCCATCGTCTCACGGACTGCCCGCCTGCCCATCGTCTCACGGACTGCCCGCATGCCCATCGTCTCACGGACTGCCCGCTTGCCCATCGTCTCACGGACTGCCCGCCTGCCCATCGTCTCACGGACTGCCCGCCTGCCCATCGTCTCACGGACTGCCCGCCTGCCCATCGTCTCACGGACTGCCCGCCTGCCCATCGTCTCACGGACTGCCCGCCTGTCCATCGTCTCACGGACTGCCCGCCTGCCCATCGTCTCACGGACTGCCCGCCTGTCCATCGTCTCACGGACAGCCCGCCTGCCCATCGTCTCACGGACTGCCCGCCTGCCCATCGTCTCACGGACTGCCCGCCTGCCCATCGTCTCACGGACTGCCCGCCTGCCCTTCGTCTCACGAACTACCCGCCTGCCCATCGCCTCACGGACTGCCCGCCTGCCCATCGTCTCACGGACTGCCCGCCTGCCCATCGTCTCACGGACTGCCCGCCTCTCCATCGTCTCACGGACTGCCCGCCTCTCCAACGTCTCACGGACTGCTCGCCTGCCCATCGTCTCACGGACTGCCCGCATGCCCATCGTCTCACGGACTGCCCGCCTGCCCATCGTCTCACGGACTGCCCGCCTGCTCATCGTCTCACGGACTGCCCGCCTGCCCATCGTCTCACGGACTGCCCGCATCCCCATCGTCTCACGGACTGCCTGCCTGTCTATCGTCTCACGGACTGCCCGCTTGCCCATTGTCTCACGGACTGCCCGCCTGCCCATCGTCTCACGGACTACCCATCGTCTCACTGCCCGCCTGCCCATCGTCTCACGGACTGCCCGCCTGCCCTTCGTCTCACGGACTACCCGCCTGCCCATCGCCTCACGGACTGCCCGCCTGCCCATCGTCTCACGGACTGCCCGCCTGCCCATCGTCTCACGGACTGCCCGCCTCTCCATCGTCTCACGGACTGCCCGCCTCTCCATCGTCTCACGGACTGCTCGCCTGCCCATCGTCTCACGGACTGCCCGCATGCCCATCGTCTCACGGACTGCCCGCCTGCCCATCGTCTCACGGACTGCCCGCCTGCTCATCGTCTCACGGACTGCCCGCCTGCCCATCGTCTCACGGACTGCCCGCCTGCCCATCGTCTCACGGACTGCCCGCCTGCCCATCGTCTCACGGACTGCCCGCATCCCCATCGTCTCACGGACTGCCTGCCTGTCCATCGTCTCACGGACTGCCCGCTTGCCCATTGTCTCACGGACTGCCCGCCTGCCCATCGTCTCACGGACTGCCCGCATGCCCATCGTCTCACGGACTGCCCGCCTGCCCATCGTCTCACGGACTGCCCATCGTCTCACTGCCCGCCTGCCCATCGTGTCACGGACTACCCATCGTCTCACGGACTGCCCGCCTGCCCATCGTCTCACGGACTACCCATCGTCTCACGGACTGCCCGCCTGCCCATCGTCTCACGGACTGCCCGCCTGCCCATCGTCTCACGGACTGCCCGCATGCCCATCGTCTCACGGACTGCCTGCCTGTCCATCGACTCACGGACTGCCCGCCTGCCCATCGTCTCACGGACTGTCCGCATGCCCATCGTCTCACGGACTGCCCGCCTGCCCATCGTCTCACGGACTGCCCACCTGCCCATCGTCTCACGGACTGCCCATCGTCTCACGGACTGCCCGCCTGCCCATCGTCTCACGGACTACCCATCGTCTCACTGCCCGCCTGCCCATCGTCTCACGGACTACCCATCGTCTCACTGCCCGCCTGCCCATCGTCTCACGGACTACCCATCGTCTCACTGCCCGCCGGTCCATCGTCTCACGGACTACCCGCCTGCCCATCGTCTCACGGACTGCCCGCCTGCCCATCGTCTCACGGACTGCCCGCATGCCCATCGTCTCACGGACTGCCCGCCTGCCCATCGTCTCACGGACTGCCCGCCTGCCCATCATCTCACGGACTGCCCGCATGCCCATCGTCTCACGGACTACCCGCCTGCCCATCGTCTCACGGACTGCCCGCCTGCCCATCGTCTCACGGATTGCCCGCCTGCCCATCGTCTCACGGACTGCCCGCATGCCCATCGTCTCACGGACTGCCCGCCTGCCCATCGTCTCACGGACTGCCCGCCTGCCCATCATCTCACGGACTGCCCGCCTGCCCATCGTCTCACGGACTGCCCGCATGCCCATCGTCTCACGGACTGCCCGCCTGCCCATCGTCTCACGGACTACCCATCGTCTCACTGCCCGCCTGCCCATCGTCTCACGGACTGCCCGCATGCCCATCGTCTCACGGACTGCCCGCCTGCCCATCGTCTCACAGGCTACCCATCGTCTCACTGCCCGCCTGCCCATCGTCTCACGGACTACCCATCGTCTCACTGCCCGCCTGCCCATCGTCTCACGGACTACCCATCGTCTCACTGCCCGCCGGTCCATCGTCTCACGGACTACCCGCCTGCCCATCGTCTCACGGACTGCCCGCCTGCCCATCGTCTCACGGACTGCCCGCATGCCCATTGTCTCACGGACTGCCCGTCTGCCCATCGTCTCACGGACTGCCCGCCTGCCCATCATCTCACGGACTGCCCGCATGCCCATCGTCTCACGGACTGCCCGCCTGCCCATCGTCTCACGGACTGCCCGCCTGCCCATCGTCTCACGGACTGCCCGCCTGCCCATCGTCTCACGGACTGCCCGCATGCCCATCGTCTCACGGACTGCCCGCCTGCCCATCGTCTCACGGACTGCCCGCCTGCCCATCGTCTCACGGACTGCCCGCCTGTCCATCGTCTCACGGACTGCCCGCCTGCCCATCGTCTCACGGACTACCCATCGTCTCACTGCCCGCCTGCCCATCGTCTCACGGACTGCCCGCTTGCCCATCGTCTCACGGACTGCCCGCCTGCCTATCGTCTCACGGACTGCCCGCCTGCCCATCGTCTCGTGGACTGCCCGCCTGTCCATCGTCTCACGGACTGCCCGCCTGTCCATCGTCTCACGGACTGTCCGCCTGCCCATCGTCTCACGGACTGCCCGCCTGCCCATCGTCTCGCGGACTGCCCGCCTGTCCATCGTCTCACGGACTGCCCGCCTGTCCATCGTCTCACGGACTGTCCGCCTGCCCATCGTCTCACGGACTGCCCGCCTGTCCATCGTCTCACGGACTGTCCGCCTGCCCATCGTCTCACGGACTGCCCGCCTGCCCATCGTCTCACGGACTGCCCGCCTGTCCATCGTCTCACTGCCCGCCTGCCCATCGCCTCATAGCGGAGGGGGGAGGGCAATTGAGTCACGTATCAAAGCAAGTGGAATGCTGTTTTGGGGGTCGGCCTCAGATCCGCGAAGAATGGACTACCCGGCCTATCCCCACTCGCCCCCACCCCCGCACCCCCATAACACATCCACACACAACCAGTCTCCCCTCACCACCCCCCCCCTCCAACATACAACCAGCCCCTCCCCCCCTGATCTTCCCCCAGACACACCACACCCCCTCCTTAGCCCACCACACCTCGCCTTACCTCACATCCTGCTCTAGCGTCGTTTGCTAATTCCCTTCCCTCCAGGAAGCTGGCGAGAACCAAGCTTTCCAACCTCTGGGACAGGCTGCCTTGTAGTAATAAACGGACATCAACCGCGTGCAGCGACGAAAGATAATACTCAACTACTACTCCACGCCGAGGAAGCAACACGGGATAAATCAGGTCAAGACGACCACCATCGGAAACGCAAGTGATGTCACAAAGAACACTTGAATCAAAGGCACGTCAACGGCCTGTATCTGCTGGTCACACATGGCCAAGTCAGATGTTATGCATACATACAGCTCGGATGAGCCCGAGAAAACTCCTCTGACATGTGATTAAACTTTGATTCAACTTCCGGCCCAGTATTGCCTCATAGGCTAAGCATGTTACCATGATCTATTTTTGTCTCGGATTGTCGATATTCTTGGCACTTTATGGACGTGTGATGAATAGGTTTATTGTTTTCGAGGCCATCGGGCCCACGGAACATATACTTCATAACTTGCAACATGGTAACACTGATTCAAGTAAAAACGTTTAAATTATTTTAGTGCGTAAAATTAAGTGATGGGTTGGACATATGCAGCTCTATTATGTAAAGCATTCCAGATATAGATTGATACATTTCGGAGCTCTTGCGATGCCATTAATTCCATAAACTTTTCATACGTTGGATGTGTCCAATACATCGGGTCTAAACATACTCGTCGAAATTCTATATAGAATGGGCAGACTACTAAAAAGCGGAACTCTAAAAACTAAGGTATCGTGTACCATGAACGTGTGAAGAGGCGTGGTACTTGGTCACAAAGCACGGTGCATAAAGGGAAACTCTGTTGCAGAGCAACAAAATGGCGGGCTTCAGACATGGGTCACGCACGGTATGTGAGTGTGGGAATTGCTTCACACACCTCATTATCCCAGGACGCCTCTGATCTTTCCATTCGTCCATGACTGCACAATAGATGCCTCAAGCACTCCATAATGCATGCTTCAATGCACACTACATCAACATAAATTCGATGAGTTACGGAAATACAGACGGAAAGAGTGAAATACAGAGAAAGAAACAAAGAAGAAAGAAACAAAGAAGAAAGAAACAAAGAAGAAAGACAAAATAGATAATTAAATAACGTAAAATAAAAAAAATCACCTTATTTAAGATGCCAGTATCAGAAAATACGGCCTTGCGGAAGCAAAAGCACAGAAGGCAAATTAATTCCGTTATTCCTAATATTCCACTCTCCCTTGAATTAAACGTAAAGTAAAGAAATCATTCACCAGCCACATTAATAGACAAAAAAATCCTGGCCTAAATCATGAGCGCACCCGAGCCTCGTTGTAGGTGATTTGTTGTTTGGCTCATGGATGCTCATGGGATGTGGCATACCAACCACATACCATGGACACACAAAAACAGACCATCATCAACTACGTGACTGACCATGTCTCGTGAGTCCTCTGTTTATCGCGACGCCCCCTCGCGGCATATTTACCTTTACCCAGCCAAACCAAAGGGACGAACCAACTCGGGATGGTAAAACTTTACAAGACCCCAGCCGTTGTTTGGCACAGCCACTTATCGTCCCTACAATTACGGACATACGTACATTGCCAGCGCCTTACAACCAGCACCAGACACACAGGCCATCGTCACAACCTGTAAGCCAGCCGTAGACCACTGTAGACCAGCGGCAACAAATTACATCTTCACGGACTCGATGTTTATGCTGCGAGGTGAAGATCCAGTGTAGAGATCAGCTAGCCCGTCGAGTTCGCGGGTAATCACTTCTCCCGCCTTTCCCATGTATTCTTCGGGTCTTCGAGGACTCTTTTTTCCCCTCTCTTCGTCCGTCCCCTGCTTCGAGCCCCTTCCTCCTCCGCCCTCCCGCATAAAAGCCAAATTCTCCACCACTCAGCACCAACCCAGCGCATCTGGCCATCCAGACAAACTTCTGCGTTACCAAGGAACGCTGGCTGCTTGGGGAGTGCAGTGTTCGAAGTACGGTGTCAGCCAGTTGAATTGTAGGGGCCGAGGGGTTGAGGGTCCTAACACCCCCTCTGACCCCCCCCCCCCTCCTTCTCCTCATACCCCAATCCTCCCCCGTGCGGGATGAATCGACATCACATCAACGCTGGTTGTAAAGAACCATCCCTTCAGTTCTGCACTGTTCTTTGTCGTGTCTTGGCCAGCAGGATGTCGTCTAATAAACAAAGTTGGGACGCACAGCGACTGCGGACTTTCAAGAAAAACCGGAGTAACGGATACAACAAGAAAAAGACAAGTAAACACAGGAGGAATGTCTCCCGGCGCGGTGTTGGAATATGTGTGATGCACGGCGGTGGGTGGTGGGTGTTACTTAACGCGAGCCATAAACACCGAAAACGGTGGCGAATGCAGCACGGCATATTGCTTCTCTTAATGGAGTAAACCGACCCGCCATTGCAAGTGTCATGTTAGCTTTGCCCCGTTACATTTTAATTGGATGACGCACAACAAATACTGAGCAGAAACCATCCTCCGAAGAGACAATAAGAAGAAAGCCGGCGGCACTCAAGACGCCACAAAAATACGATGACGGCTTCCTCAGCACACCCGTTGCTTAGCAACATTCTTCCTCAGCACACCCGCCGCTTAGCAACATTCCAACATGGCGGAGAGCGATCCCATGCAGGGACTTGCCGCTGTATGAGTCCTTGTGTGTGAATAGCGGGTTATGGGGCGAGCGTCTTGGAGACGAGCGACATGGGACCCCTTGAAAGGCCCGACATGCGTCTCCCATCTCCTCCACAGTTGCCGGCCAGCCTAGCGTGAAGGTGAACAAGGCCAAAGGCGCCAGTGAAACTATGAAGCGTCGCGGTGCTTGAAGGATCGGGTACTGAACACAAAGGTCATAGCGCCACAGTGGTCACTGTTGCCACATGTGTAGCCGTTTCATATATTGGCTTAAATGATTGATACAAAATGAAAATGACATAAGAGGCTAAATTATTTTAGGGAAAATTGTGTTATGTTATTATTTTCTAGATATGGGAATTGGTTTTATAATTGAAATTGTACAGATGTTCAATGACAACTGTCCCTTCTACTTTGTTGCTCTGGGTATAAATTTACCGTATACGAAGTTAATTAATATGTTCTGTTCATGGGAAAATGATTTTGCTTGACCGATCTTTGGACTGCACCGCCCATTAGCAGATGAGGCGACGTTGACGCCCCGCCTGTACAGAGACTGACTCAATGCTTACCAGGTCTGCGACGGCTGGACAAAATACCACGCGTCCTTGAGCCGACAGTACAAGCGGACAGAAAACAACTCATTTCCCTTTAAAGCACTATAATTACATGCGCCATCTTAGATTTTTTACACTTTACAATCAAGACTAAAAGTATCTTAAAATTATGATGCATATATTATTTATCTCTTTGAGTCTGTAAAACAACAATTTTAACAAAAACTACGCGGTTTATTTATATCGCGCGCGGACATCCTAGCGAGCCGCGGTCGACATCACACAGAATACCGAAGGGGCCTCACTAAAACGCGGAATACCTTTGGAATACCTGCGAAATCATGCGAAATACTGCCAAAAAGTTTTCCGCGTTTTATTGATGACCCTACCGAACAGCGAACAGGCGCGCAGGGATATAAAGCCGGCCGCCAACTTTTCTGCTCCGGAAAAGAAATTCGTTCTCTCCGGATAGGCACGGGTTTTCGGGATTTAAATTTAAGACAGAATATACTTATTTGACATGGATAAGAGGTTGGTAGAACAAAAATTACGGAATATATTGCCTTAACCTCTCCATTCGTTAAGCAATAGTTCAATACTGTTACTTTGTATGGGGCGCTTAATTACAGTCCATTGCTTGGGGTAACCGCCCCATCCCGCAGACGAATGCCCCATCCCGCAGACCGACTGCCCCATCTCGCAGACGAATGCCCCATCCCGCAGACCGACTGCCCCATCTCGCAGACCGACTGCACTACCCATTACCAGATTACGCGCCATTGACAGAGACTGACTCAATGTTTACTAGATCTGCGACGGCTGGCTAAAATACCACACGTCCTTGAGCCGACAGTACAAGCGGAAAGAGAACAAATGCCGGCTTCGGAGTCGTCTTTAACTCCTCCGTGATCAAAGGTATTCCATCATAAGCCTGGCACTCCCCCACCTCCCCCCCCCCGCCCCAACCCCCACCACCCGCCACGCCCCGCCCGCCCCAACCCCCACCACCCGCCACGCCCCGCCCGCCACCGTGGCCCGCCTCTTCCCATTGATAGATTACGCCAGTCCCCAGCATGGACAAACGATGTATGTCCAAAGGGGACACTTGTCAGCACCTGAAGAGTCTGCCGTCGCCCAAATAAGCAGATCAAACAGCAGCGTGGGATGAATGACTTTTGCCTCCCAGCCTTATTGAGAAACATGGTGAGGGTCGCTTCGTCTCTTTTTGGTGCGGCGTGAGGAGGAGGCGGGGCGGGGCGTGGGGGGGGGGGCAGGGGAGCGGGGCGGGGTGGGGCAGGGAGTATTAGGCATCCTTGGTCTGTGATCCAGGGGTTGGAATCCGTGTGTGTGATGTGACGTAAAAAGCCGTGAAATGCCCGGTGACGGAGAGGCTCGCAAAGGACGACGGGAGGCATAAAGACCGACAGGAGCAGGAGGGAGGTTGGCGGGGGGGGGGGGGGGGGGGGGTCGAGGGCCGAGGGCCCGGGGCTTGAGGACGTGAACTCGGATGGGAGAGATTGCGGAGGAGGTGGTGGAGTATTGAGGACAGGGTGGGGGAAGTGGTTTACGGGGGGCGGTGGATAGGACGGAAGGATGGTTGGGGGAGAGGGAGGTGGAGGTGATGGTGGAGGAGGGGTGGCAAGAATTGGGGAAGTGGTTTATGGGGGCGGTGGAGGACGGGAGGATGGTTGAGGGAGAGGGTGGTGAAGGACGGGAGGATGGTTGGGGGAGAGGGAGGTGGAGGTGATGGTGGAGGAGGGGTGGCAAGAATTGGGGAAGTGGTTTATGGGGGCGGTGGAGGACGGGAGGATGGTTGAGGGAGAGGGTGGTGAAGGACGGGAGGATGGTTGGGGGAGAGGGAGGTGGAGGTGATGGTGGAGGAGGGGTAGCAAGAATTGGGGAAGTGGTTTATGGGGGCGGTGGAGGACGGGAGGATGGTTGAGGGAGAGGGTGGTGAAGGACGGGAGGATGGTTGGGGGAGAGGGAGGTGGAGGTGATGGTGGAGGAGGGGTAGCAAGAATTGGGGAAGTGGTTTATGGGGGTGGTGGAGGACGGGAGGATGGTTGATGGAGAGGGTGGTGAAGGATAGGATGATGGTTGGGAAAGACGGTGGTGGAGGCGGAGATGGAGGAGATGCAAGAGGTGGTGGAGGTGGGGATGGAGGGGATGCAGTAGGTGGTGGGGGGTGGGGATGGAGGGAATGCAGTAGGTGGTGGGGGGTGGGGATGGAGGGGGTGCAGGAGGTGGTGGGGGGTGGGGATGGAGGGGGTGCAGGAGGTGGTGCGGGGTGGGGATGGAGGGGATGCAGGAGGTGGTGGAGGGTGGTTTAGGGGGCGATGGAGAAAGAGGCCCAGTTTCTTCGGACTGTCTCGAGTCCCGCGGGACACACAGCCCGTCAGATCCCGCTTCACTCACCGGCTAACACGCGGCCTTTGATTTCATGACAGGGATAATGGACGAAACGGGCTTGAGAGGCTGACTGGGGTGTGAGGTGGGGCGGCCTGGGGGTGGGTGGGGAGGGGAAGGGGAGGAAAGCACCGGGCTGTGGTGGTGGTGACGCTGTGGGGCGGGTCATGGCAAAGGGGTTGGTGGGTGTGGCGGTGCATGGGGTAACGGGGACAGGAGGGTCTTTGTTGGTCTCATTGTGAGACATGAATGTCGATGAGGATTAATTAGGGACGCTTCGCCTCCCATGTGATACCCCCCCCCCCCTCTCCTTATCACCGCATCCCACCCCCTATGGAGGCCAATCAGAGACTGCCTTCGCCGCATAGCTCACATACAATGGTCTTGCTATTGCCGCCTTTCCTCTGCTTCAATAATTAGGGCACTTGTGGCTGAACCAATCCCCAAGGTCGTCATAGGTAGAAATATGGATTGGAAATTTCTCATGAATGTCTCAGAATGTTATTCCCCATAGACTATTTCACACGCCGTTCTGGAAAACGTTCCTGATGTCCCTGAGAGAGGGAGTGAGTTCTTGTGGCCCAACAGACCCCATAAAATATGATCATGAATCTTTCCGACGCGAGTTCGAGTGACCTTCAGAACACACTGAGCACACACGTGAGGAGGGTGGGGGTGGGGAGGGGGGGGGTGGATCGAAGGATGCATACATAGCCACTCGATTAGTTGTACCTATTTGCATATTATTCATGAATGCATTGTTCAACAGAGAAAGCAAAACCAAGACAGATATCAGTGGGATCCAGGGGCCGATCCAGGGGGGGGGGGGGGGCGACCCGGCCCCGCCCTCCCCCAATTTAGGGCCGCAATTTATACCATTTAACATATGAAAACCAAAAGCCAGGTCATTACTCGAAACCGGCCCCCCCCCGCCCCTTTTGCAGCATATCTGGATCAGACCCTGGAATTTTGCATGAATATTCATCATAATCCCGACAGAGGTATTCATTTACGTCACGCCACCGTTACTATGGCATCAGCCAGAGAAAAGAAAACCCACATTCATTCTACATCGATCGCGGGGCCCGAATAAGGTCGTCCAGAAGGGGTCCTTTTAGGCCTGTGCGAGCCTTGCCCACTTAGTCCCTGTGCGAGTTACTCGACGGTTTTAACACAAATCGGATTAGTCCTGAGGCGGCGTAACAAGAGTAGAGACTGGCATGGCGGAAGGGTGGTTTAATAAGGCTATTAGTCACGAGCCGTGGGCAAGGGGCTATGCGCTATGTGCTCTATACATGCTATGGTCTGTGGGGCCAACTAAAGGGGGGTGGGGGGGGGGGGGCGGTATTCGCGTTCCTCGTAATTGGGCTTCTCATTTCACCGTGAACTGGGAATGAGGAAAATAATTATTCGTGAACTGGGAACAGGCAAAAACGGTCCTGTTTTTGCATAACTGCACTTTTTTATTACCATTATGTAATTGTTTGTGGCTACTATTTACATTTTTGAATATCATTCCGGTCTTGCACTAGGTCTAAGCTTTCCAAAGAGCTATTACTGATGATAATGACTTAATATTGAGCTGAATTGTAGTAAAATTACATATTCGTGGTAGGTGTCAAGTTTTGGTCATTTTGTGAAATGGTGGTATACTTGGAAAATGGAGAATATTTTTATAACGGGATCGTAAAGTATCCTAAAAATTCACCAGAAGGTGTGTAATTGGGCATACTTTCATAAAATAATCGCAAATACAGAGTTCTTTTACCTCGTTATTATGGGTAGCTTACCTTAATATTAAATAACCGTGAATCAGGAAATCGTCAATTTAGTATCGTGTATCCGCCCTTCCATTGCATGCGGAGAGTTTTGCTTTTAATTTATGGATTGAGCGGTGTATAAGGCTGCAACAACACCATTGATTGGTTGGTTGGTTATTCAGGACACTTTAACCACTTTTGGTCATAGCGCGTCAATGGGAGAAGGAAGGGAGAGTGGAGCCATGTCCCCGGGGGTAACCCCCTACTCTTTCCGAAGAAAGACATGGGATCTTTATCCTGCGACCACACAGACATGGCCACAGCGGGGCTCGTACTACCGACCCACGCGCCGTTCTCAGGTGACCAGAGCACTCAATGCGAGCGCTTTAGTCCACTGAGCTGTCGCGCCGGCCTCCAGCGCCATTGACATTATGTGTCTTGGACGGAAAGACCATGAAACGCAAAGGGCGAAACAGCACCCGAGGGTTGTGCCAAAGTCAATCTTGTCTCAGGGTTATGTCTCTGAGTCACTACATCTGAGTCACCTGACTTCATCCATAGACTTTATTCCGGTGCGTAAACAATGGCTTGGACTAACTACCGAAAACCATAAAAAACACCCAATAAACCCTGAGACGACGCTAGGGTGTAAGTGAAACACCTGGTGAGGCTTAGGAAGAACACTTAGGGAATTGAAGCGGGAGGGCAATATTTAAGTTGCTAGGGATCTGGGTGGAGATCACAGGGCAAGTGTCTCGCGTCGATTGTCTGAAGTCTCTGAAGATGCCGGTGTCCAAGCCAAAGACGGCTCGTCCCACGTGGGGTTGGCATTTGAAGCGTTTGTTATCGGGGGGAACAAATCTGGGAATGAAACTCTGTCTAAATATCAAGCCTCTAGCCCAGAGGACAGCTGAGATTCCTATCTGTCTAACGGTGTTGTGAGACTAAACCACGATAAAATCCATGCCTGGAGGAAGAGGTTTTAAACGTACCTCCCTGTGGGGGATAGTAACAGGTGCTTACAAATGATAGGGAAGATTAAAGGTAGTGTGGCATTTGATGTCGAGCCCCGGTACACCCAGATCTCTCCTTAGCCAGTGATGTATATTATTATATAAATGTCAGTGCCATTCAAACTTCGATTATTGTTATTAGTAACGTTAGAAGCATGGCAACGTATCCTGACCTCGGATCGGGAGAATGAGCGAGGGGATGAGAGAGAGACAGAGAGAGAGAGAGACAGAACGAAAGGGAGAGACAGAGGGAGAGAGATAGAGAGCGAAAGGGAGAGACAGAGGGAGAGAGAGACAGAGCGAAAGGGAGAGACAGAGGGAGAGAGATAGAGAGCGAAAGGGAGAGACAGAGGGAGAGAGATAGAGAGAATAAGAATGAATATAGATATATCTAATAATATAAAGTGTGTTTTATGCACAATTAATTATAATCGTGCTGATGTACACCGATAACGACGGGACACGAAGCATTGGTTATCTATCATCTAACTGTCTTGTGCATATGTACTGAGGCCCACTCGATATCAGTCGAACGTATCTTGTATAAGTCGGCAATTACCATTCGCCACATCTGACAAGGTGTCACGCTGCAGGTAAATGGTAAGGTATAGGCGTACCCACGCGGATATGGTACATGATGTTGTTAGCAGTATGCCGTCGAGTCATCCACTCGACGTCGGCGTAAATGATGTGGAGTCATTTGGTTGGTTGTATATTCAGAACGCCTTAACAACGTTTGGTCATATCGCGTCAATGGGAGAAGGAAGGGAGAGTGGAGCCATGTCCCCCGGGGTAACCCCCTACTCTTTGCGACTAAGGACATGAGTTCTTTATCCTGCGACCACACAGACATGGCCACAGCGGGGCTCGAACCACCGACCCACGTGTCTCTCATGGAGTCATTTGGAAAATAAGGCGTCTGTTTGAAAACATGATTTAGCGAGTAGTAAATTGGCCACCAATGGTATAGTTATATCGTGGGGATTGACATTGACATATTGGCTGATTCCAACCGAATTCACGAGATCTAGTAATGCTCACACTATCTGTGGGAATCACCATCAGAGCAATGGGAAAAGATCTGTTTAGCTAAACAGATCAAGAGGATATTTCTCTCGTTCTGAAAGTTCCATTACAAACGAATGAAAGGAGCCGTTGGCATGGTGTCCGATATAATGGTATTCAGTGCAAACAGCTACAAAGACCAAATGTAATGGATATAAATAAGAAATAGCGAGAACCCTAAATAATGAACTCAACCATGAATTAACACTATGAGTAGGAATCAAGCCAGATTCGAGACCTACCATGCAGCTTTAGTTTAGCATATTGTGTCGATTAAACAATAAAAGAAACCCATGAAACCCCAGCGCCATCAATGACAGAGGAGGAGGTTATATGGCAATGCCATGCACAAGGAAAATTACGGAGCATTGTTCTTATAATCATCATCACCATAACATGCAGGAATAACAATATACTTGATCGCATTTCGTTCTCTGTGCATTCTGCGTAGATGACGTCATGACGAATTTTATGCAATTAAATTTCCTATAATGTCAACAAGAATGGAAAATATATAAATGTTTGCATACAAAGCTCATTAAATTAAAATACCCAATGCCCATTACTTGCATTTATGTGACTCCATAGAGAAGATAATGCCACGACATCTCGGCGCCAAGAATGTTCGAAGATTGCACCTATTTGAGTCTATACATAGTATTCTATGGACTACGGTCTACTAAGTTATCAGGACATCGGCTTCAGTCCATCTGTCGCGGCGTCTGGGTTTCCTTTAACGGTTTCCATAGCGACGTGCCCCACCCCGCTTCCCCTAGGGGCAACCGCTTTCAGTAACCGGTACCGCACTCGACTGCAGATCAACAAGTTGTGGGTTCCATTCCAGCTTCCCGTCTGGGATCCTATTGCATCTCATTGTGCCAGCGGTTCCTTTGTATTTTCCAAGTTTTATTTCTTATATCTTAATTACCGTGTTTACGTAATACCACAGTTTATATTATGTCTGAAACGCACTAAGAAAATAAGCAAAAGTCCTAGTTTCTTGATCCGGTTGGGCAACAGTGTGGCCGAAAATACAGCCATGTTCGAGCTAGTTTTGTCCGGCCTGAATAGTTTGTAATAGTTTTTGATAGTTAAACATCTATAAAATCCTCATCACACTTGAAGTTTAATGTGCACTAGTTTTAGTGTTTAACATTTCGCAGTGGGGTAACGGAGTGCCGGGGGAGACAGCCGGCCTCGTGCTAACAGACCCGTCGCTGGGGTAACGGAGTGCCGGGGGAGACAGCCGGCCTCGTGCTAACAGACCCGTCGCTGGGGTAACGGAGTGCCGGGGGAGACAGCCGGCCTCGTGCTAACAGACACATCGCTGGGGTAACGGAGTGCCGGGGGAGACAGCGGGCCTCGTGCTAACAGACACATCGCTGGGGTAACGGAGTGCCGGGGGAGACAGCGGGCCTCGTGCTAACAGACACATCGCTGGGGTAACGGAGTGCCGGGGGAGACAGCGGGCCTCGTGCTAACAGACACATCGCTGGGGTAACGGAGTGCCGGGGGAGACAGCCGGCCTCGTGCTAACAGACACATCGCTGCATAAAGCGAGTGCGGCGGCTAGGGGAGAGGCATCCATAACCACAGCTGGTGTCACGTGGTCCCGGGTGCCCAAAGTGGAGGGGGAGGGGGCGGGGGGGGGGATACTATTATACAAATCTGGTGGCGGGGTTCCGCTGGTGCCTTGATGCATGAGAGAGCGGACATTTATGATGAAAAAGATACCCTATAGAGCGGATATTTTAAAACTTGCGAGACCGGGGGTGGGGGGGCGGGGCGGGGGGGGGGGGTGTTGCCGCGAAAACATAGCCCTTCCAAGCGGTAAAACACCCCGACCGAGCTGATGTTGGCGGTGAAAAAGGGGGGGCTCTATCGCGGAACTCCCCCAAACCCAGCAATGTTTTAAGTAAGTACGCACCCCGCCCCCCCCCCCCGCCTCCCAGCGGGCCCGGGTGTGACACAGCCGTGAGAATCAGACGGCCACTACCACCACTACTACTACCATCATCAGGACCCGTACCACACTCCTCACCCACCTCCGTCCTCGTCGTGTGTTTGTCGTGGCCTTATGCCGCAGAGAAGTACCCCTAGCAGGTCTCCATAAAACAATCCTGCCTGCTTGCCATCCCCACCCTGTTCCTGTGTCCACACCCACGCACACGGTCTCTATGATGGAACTCTCAATGATGGGCCAGACTTTCTATGATGGAAAGAGCTCTCTGTGACAAACCCGGTTTTCTGTGATGAACTCTCTGTGATGGACCGAACTCTCTATGGTGGACCCGGTTCTATATGTGATTGAACTCTCTATGGTGGACCCGGTTCTATATGTGATTGAACTTTCTATGGTGGACCGAACTCTCTATGGTGGACCCGGTTCTATATGTGATGGAACTTTCTATGGTGGACCGAACTCTCTATGGTGGACCCGGTTCTATATGTGATTGAACTTTCTATGGTGGACCGAACTCTCTATGGTGGACCCGGTTCTATATGTGATTGAACTCTCTATGGTGGACCGAACTCTCTATGGTGGACCCGGTTTTATATGTGATTGAACTTTCTATGGTGGACCGAACTCTCTATGGTGGACCCGGTTCTATATGTGATTGAACTCTCTATGGTGGACCGAACTCTCTATGGTGGACCCGGTTCTATATGTGATGGAACTCTCTATGGTGGACCGAACTCTCTATGGTGGACCCGGTTCTATATGTGATGGAACTCTCTATGGTGGACCGAACTCTCTATGGTGGACCGAACTCTCTATGGTGGACCCGGTTCTATATGTGATGGAACTCTCTATGGTGGACCGAACTCTCTATGGTGGACCCGGTTCATTGTTTTTTGATGACTTGCATTCCCAAAACATTTCATTTGTTTCAATTCGGCTAAAATGGTCTGATAGTGTATACTCTAAATGGTTTCCATTCTGGCTCGCAGTGAAATTGAGTTGAGTGGGAAATTGGAGAGAGAGGAGAGTGAACGATCGATAAAAGAGAGAGGGAGATATGGGGCTCAGGGAGGTGGAGGCATATTTGGAGAGAGAGGGAGAGGGGGACTGAGTGAGGATGGTGAGGGATGGATTAACCCAATGAGTTTCCTTCCGTTACGGCGTCGTCGTCAGTACTTCGCCAATCGATATCAAACGCCGGAAGCCGCACAATAAAGGAACTTCCGGTGCAATAAGGAAACAGGATGTGATCCCTTTTGTCGGAACGTTTACCGAACGGGATCTGCCGGTGGGATCACTGTTTGCCGCAAGGCCATGTTCTAAGATAGCTTCGTAATGCTGTTTGCCAAATCTCAATGGCAGAACGGATGTTTAGTCTACAATGTCTAGTATCACTAATTAGCAATGAGTTTGCAATGACGCCGATTGAATCATCATAAGCACAGTAACCTTCTCCATATCTTTCAGGCTTGCTTTGATATTCTGTGACTGTTTTCAGATAGAAGTCTTAACTGTAAGCGTTTCTCGTGACTTGATTTGTCTGGAGCATTTCCAGGTCTGTTGCCAGTTATGAAATGAAGTGAAAATAACGCGTAGAATCCTTCCCAATGACAGTTACAACCACTTTTACCATATTAATTGCTCAGGGTTGGTATTACCGTATTTTCTCTATTGCAGGTCCTATACTAGTATCGACCATATATATTTGTAATCTATACAGCCAATACCCAATGTAAAATCACATGCACCACTGTCATTAAATGCACCATTGGACAAATATATGAAATATATGATAATATATAAGATGATGAGGTTACGACGTTACGAAACTAAGCCACGTTCCTTTGGGCATCCGTGCGAAACCCGAGCTGGTCCTGTCATCGGATGCCAGCTCTGGACTACGACGAGCTTCTCGCGCTTTTCATACATTCTCGCGACGATACAATTCGATGCCCCACATTTATTATGAAAAATATGGTGACGTGGAAGGATTAAGCTATTTTGTTATTGATCGACCCATCACGGTAATAAGAAACGGACGTGTATCATTACATTAATGCAATCTCGCATCTGGGGAATAGCACAGTGGCAGCGGCTGCATATGGCGGGCGGAATGACGTGTCAGTCAAGGGCACTGTCCTGGACGGGATGCCGGACTGGATGATGTCCCCACCACTGCCCCCCCCCTCCCGCCCCCCTCCTCCTTCCCCCCAACCCGCCTACCACCCAGGGGAATGGCCCCACTGCTTCTGATCTGATTCTAAATGGTGGAGCCGTCACTGGGAGGCCTTTATGTAGCTTCAGTCGGCCAGTTGTCTGCCGGTTAATGGCCCACTACGGACAAGGAACCGGCAAGACTTAATTAAGATAGAAAGCGATACCCCTCTCCGACAGTAGCGAGGGCCGTCTTTTCAATGTGTCCCGGTCCCATGTAAACAGGCCATTCCGAGTCAGCCCTCGGATCCTCATCCACCGCCGCCGCCGTCACCGCCGCAGCGGCCTCCGCCGTCACCGCCGCAGCGGCCTCCGCCGCCTCCCACGGCCGACGTGGGAGGTGGTTAAGACGCAGCGCATGCGCACGGCGGAGGGGCGATGGGAAAGGTTAAGGAGCGGGCCCAGTGTGTGCCGGTTAAGGCGCGGGCCCAGTGTGTGCCGGTTAAGGCGCGGGCCCAGTGTGTGCCGGTTAAGACGCGGGCCCAGTGTGTGCCGGTTAAGGCGCGGCCCCAGTGTGTGCCGGTTAAGGCGCGGCCCCAGTGTGGCCCGGTTAAGGCGCAGACCCGGCCCACGGCGAAGGGGAGGGGGGAGGGGGGGGTGGGAGTGGAGGGGTGTCCGCCCCAGGGGAGTGCCCCTCGGTATCGAGGAAACCGGATCGTTTCTCGAAGGCTAATAACTCCGATCCATCTAATATTATAGAACGTACGGGGGAGGGGGTAAGGGGGGGCGGGCACTTGCTGGAACACCCGGGAATTAATTATGGGCTGGGCTGGCTGCATATCATACAAAGGCTGGATTGAACTGTTTCACTTGCGCCTAGGTAATGACTCGGCGTGCATTGTCCAGCTGAATAGAATTAATAGAAATCCCAGGCGTTCTGGTTACTCTGGTGTCATTCATTGCCGGTTAAATCACGCTTCAGCACGTGTATGGACATTGTGTAGCCTGCTTCGGTGTTTAAATAGGTCAACGCAGTCATACTTCGTCCCTAATGTACGCACATACAAATGAACACATTTATTATCATATTGGTAGTGACATTGGAGCCATATTTGTCAACAGCCATAGCCAGTCGCGTGTCTTATAGTTTGTATTGCTGATCATATTACTGTAATGTTCACATCCACGTTGTCGAGGTTGACATTTCTCACGCTAATGCCGTAACTCGTACTATAGTTGACCCTGCACTTCTGACTCTAATACCGTACTTCGGACACAATAGTTATCTCCTGAGTCACTGCCACACTTCGCATTGCAGTATTGTACTGAAAGCGTCTTCGTGTGACGCCAGTACTGTACTTGTGACGCCAGTATTGTACTTGTGACGCCAGTACCGGACCTGTGACGCCAGTACCGGACCTGTGACGCCAGTACCGGACCTGTGACGCCAGTATTGTACTTGTGACGCCAGTACCGGACCTGTGACGCCAGTACCGGACCTGTGAGGCCAGTATTGTACTTGTGACGCCAGTACCGGACCTGTGAGGCCAGTATTGTACTTGTGACGCCAGTACCGGACCTGTGACGCCAGTACCGGACCTGTGACGCCAGTACCGGACCTGTGACGCCAGTATTGTACTTGTGACGCCAGTACCGGACCTGTGACGCCAGTACCGGACCTGTGACGCCAGTGCCGGACCTGTGAGGCCAGTATTGTACTTGCGACGCCAGTACCGGACCTGTGAGGCCAGTATTGTACTTGTGACGCCAGTACCGGACCTGTGACGCCAGTACCGGACCTGTGAGGCCAGTATTGTACTTGTGACGCTAGTACCGGACCTGTGAGGCCAGTATTGTACTTGTGACGCCAGTACCGGACCTGTGAGGCCAGTATTGTACTTGTGACGCCAGTACCGGACCTGTGAGGCCAGTATTGTACTTGTGACGCCAGTACCGGACCTGGGAGGCCAGTATTGTACTTGTGACGCCAGTACCGGACCTGGGAGGCCATTATTGTACTTGTGACGCCAGTACCGGACCTGTGAGGCCAGTATTGTACTTGTGACGCCAGTACCGGACCTGTGAGGCCAGTATTGTACTTGTGACGCCAGTACCGGACCTGGGAGGCCAGTATTGTACTTGTGACGCCAGTACCGGACCTGGGAGGCCAGTATTGTACTTGTGACGCCAGTACCGGACCTGGGAGGCCAGTATTGTACTTGTGACGCCAGTACCGGACCTGTGAGGACAGTATTGTACTTGTGACGCCAGTACCGGACCTGGGAGGCCAGTATTGTACTTGTGACGCCAGTATTATGCTTGTGAGGCGAACACTGTAAACTTCATTGCACTACATATTATGCATATCATTGGCGGCCCGTTTAACTCCTATAAGGCGGGCTTGGCCGGGTATTTAGCGGGCACACCGCTGGATGCATGGCCATACCCTCGCAGACCCAGGTACAGGGGGCCCATACATCATACTCTATTCGACTCAAATATTGCAGGTAAACAGAGGCCCATGAGACGGTTTGCGGGTGTCGCCAGCTGGCACGGACGGCCCGCCGCCTCCCCCATGTCGCCATGTCCTCATCGAGGGTCTGTTTTGATTGGGGGGTGGGGGGTCCACGGCTTCCCGGTAGCAGGCCTGAACACACAGAGACATGCACACACCCCACTCCCGCCAGCGCGGCCAGCCTCTGTCGCGTAGCCCACACACACCACGACCCCCCCCCCCCTCCAACCCCCACCTCCCACGACCCCCAGTCCTGTAGCCCACGCCCTCGGGCCCCTCCCTCCTGCCCCCCCCCCCACCCCTCCTGACCACCCGACCCCTCCGCCCCAGCGACGCGCCTCACAGACCCCACTACGTGCCGGCACCGATCGCAGTACCACTGAACGGCAGCAGTAATTATGATCCAGATCGTTTTGCTTGGCCATATTTCTGCGAGTTTTCTGTCATTACTTGATCTCTCTGTTAGACTTTTTCTCTGTCTCAGCCTTCTCAGGCAATATGTATATTACTATCCCAGGCAAGTTCGCTTGCAACATGCACGTGATAAGAATACACGGATATTTATTGCAAATAACCCCCACCACCAAAAATTGTATTCTTCCACTTATTCGGTTAAAAAAACATTATTTAATCTTGTCGACAACAGAAAGTCTTGCCGATTTTATGAATCAATTACATTTTCCACACAGTAAAACAAATAATCAAACGAAGGGCTTTTCATGGAGCCAAACGCAATTATCTTGTAGCAGAAGTAGCAGACACATAGTGTGCTTCTCTTGAACCTTGAATATCAATCGGTTCCCGGATGTTAAATGAATAATGACAGTGAACGCCGAAAATGACACTGTGGAAGAACTTGATATTTGCGATGATGTTAAAAGCATTTAGATCGTTGATACTCGCGACTCTGAGAAACCCTTTCTCCTCGGATAACGTCTGTTGCTGACCTCCTTGTCACTTCTGACCCGAAAGCATAAAAGAAATAAATGCTCCCCATTTTCGCCGACACTGCTGTTGTTATCAGTGTAGTTTAGCAGGGTCAATGACATACGGCGATCCAAAAACATAAGTAACATTAATATCTGCTACATTTGTATAACATGTTTGAATGAGTAATTATATATCAAATGTAATTGATTGTCGTATTTTCTAATTGGACGGGGAGCGTTCATTTTCACATGCACCATATACTGTGTCTTTACCCCAATCTAGTTAAGTTAGTGTTTGTAAAAAAAATACATTGGATGAATAGTTAAAGAAACGTTAATACGTTATTAGAACTGTCAGAGAAGCTCGGAGCGTGACCAGAAAAAATCTTAATGTATATACGAGATAAGATCAGAATTGAATTGATTGAGAATCTCATACCCTTTCGCCTCGGACCACGTCCACAACACCCTGCGAGTCATGGGGCTGTTTTCGTGTTGGCTTAATGCCTCCATCGGGAGAGACAGACGTCTTTACAAAAATAAAATCTGCCACCGAGTTTCTCTGGCTTCCCTACGGTGGCGGCCGGACCTCTCGAGTACTCCCCAGGGGTCGCTATTGTATACGAATCCCTCGTAAGATGTCCACCGGGCCGTAGTGGCCCGGGTTGTCTGTCGTAAACGCGCTGGTTTAGGGCTATAGATCGTCGTAAAGATAGTCAGGTAGATGTCGTCGGGCCTATTGATCTGCGAGTTTCCGAGGAGCCATCGGCTGCTCATAAGGCTGGAATGCTGACGGCTCCCGTGGGCAAGATATATATCGAAAGCCACCGCCGTGGAAGAGGAAGAAACACTTAATATTCGCCACCCGCCTTTCAACGGCCTCGCGGTCCGCGCTACATACCGACATAACTACGATAGACCAATGATATGCATATATATGCATATTAATACAATAGCATTGGTTCCCTATTGTATTTTGCAAACTACCGGATAAAGATACATTTTTACACTAGTCATGCCACAGAGCCCGAAATTACAGAACAGATTGTCTGAATATGATTATCTGGCCAGCAAGATGAGTGAACCTAAATATGTATTAGTGTATTAATGTATGAACCCGCCACATGTCAGTTTGTGTATTGCATTTTTTCAAAACGAGGGCCTGGGGCCTAGTGTTGCTTTGAAACAAACTTCTTCAACTTGCAAATTAATTAGTTTTAATGTGGTAAGCTTGGTGCCTATAGTGCCTAATAAAGTTAATAATAAAGCTAATAATAACAATAATGATACAATACAATTATATGTAAATTATTACTGTGAAACCACTATGGCAGCCAGGCTGCATGCTGTGGAGTTACCATATTTTATTTCGCATATATTACCCCTATTGAGTTACCGAGCGAGTGACCTGACAAGTGAATTTGCCCGTGACAGAGACTCAATATTTCGATATTCAAATTACAAAAAAAAAGAGTTCCATATGCATAAAACAAAACAAAATACAATGGCGAAATATGAGTTAAGCTATTTCGAAAGGGAGTATTGAGTTCTCGCTTCAAAGCAAATGACAATGACACCATTTGGCTTCGCATTGATATTGATTTATTTTTCCCTTTAGATTGGAGAACGCGCATCCTTCATAATGGACATGTGCCTGTCTTCTCTCATGGACTGACATCAAGGCACTGGGACGGACACGGTGGCACCAAGCACCGAGCTAGGTCAATGTCGAGGCCGAAGCCGGCAGTCCCAGTCCTGCCGGCGACCTGCTATCATGGTAGGCCAGTGCCACAACATGAACATCACTGGTGCCTTGATAGAGTCACTACGGTACGCTGCATATCGTCACCCGGGCTTCGCATCCATCGCTTGACATATTGGCCCCGGCAGTATGGCCGCCAACTGTCGATGCCGCGCAATGTCTAAGTTATTATAAACTGTTAGAAAGGGTCGCTTTGTGAAGAGACACCGCGCCATAAAGTCGTCTGCATCAATGTCCAGGTCACAAAAGGTTTATCAGAAGCACTGGATAAATTAGGTCAACCTATAGTGGTTTATTTTGTTCCAATTGAGGGCATATTTTGAGCCGTTTGTGTCAGTTATTGACGTTTAACGAATTGGTTTATTTTGAAAATATGGCTTTTTTCATGAATATAGTATCCAAATCATTTACCGGTTTGATAGCATTCTATCGAATTTAAACTCTCAAATGGAATGTTCTTTATGGCCTACGAGGGTGATAAATGCAGGGTCCACCCTTTTTTGACGACAGGGGGGAGGGGGGTCCACTCCGCCTCAAATAACATTCTTCCTGAAAAAAAGGGGGGGGCGGGGTGTCTATGCCTCAGAGTGCCTAAATTTTGCATTGAAAAACGGCATTCTTTCTCCTACAAGGGGACTGGGTCCGGACCCCCTGGACTCCCCCCCCACCCCTCTGGATTCGGCCTTGTAGATGGTTTGGGCAACACATACTGATCAAACCACGACAGGTTGAGTGAGCTGCAGGATGCTTTATGGACGATGACAGTACTCATACGGCGGATGAATCCATTCAGACGTTTAAACCCGATGCGATCTAAAAGTGGAATATCATACGGATCATCGAACCTGAGACTGAAACCGTCTTTGTAAGCACATAGATCAAGAATATTGAGATGCTCGATACGTAACAAAGTCCCGACATGTGTCTAGGGGTTTCATGGCTGAAGGAGTTGGAATGCGAACTTTTGAATGTCGACGACGCTTGGTGAGGCAACCAGCTAACAGTGGGTGAATGTAACGACAGGCAAGCTGGGTGGAGGGGGAGGGCGCTTGATGCGTGTGTGGATAGATAGATGGATGGATGAAGCGAGGGAGAGGGGAGGCATTATGAGACGGGTCCAAGCCATGATTGGGGGAATACGTAGCCAGATGTGTCTGTGTGTGTGTGTGTGTGTGGGAGGCCGTTGTGGCGTATGGAATAAAAGGCCAGCCTGGGAAATGACGGAAGGCGGGCGGCGAGGGTGATAGAAGTGGCTCTGGCCCTCCTCCCCTCTCCCTCTCCCCCTCGCCGTCGCCCGATGCATTGGGCCAGAAGGTGAGCGGCGAAATGGGCCAACATGGCCCAATGGCTTTACGACTCCTCGCAAGGCTCACAACCCCATCAGAGTGCGGCGGGCGGACTTAAGCTTATAGTCACCCCAAAGGGTGCTAAATCAGGACATCGATAGGAGGACCAACTCGCGACCCTCACGTGAAAACCGGCCGCGCCCAGAGCCTTGGCGGCGTCCATGGGAAAAATCCCAGCCATGCAAAGTACTACATCCCGCGTGAGGATTTTTACTTCAGGCGTCTATAACGTACTGGCGCCGTAAATTATTAAATACACTGCGTTATCAGGCGTATAAAATCCAACTGAGGGGCTATGCGTTACCTCTCTACGGCAAAACTTCAAAAGACACTTTGGTTTGGGGTTTTTCTATGCGATTACAAGCATTTGTATTTTTGCTAAATTTTGCGGGACTACGAGCAACTGTAACCGCAGCAAACCTGCAGATAACGGATGACGGTTCAATGTGAAGCTACATCGTGAGCCGTGAGCCAAGCCTTCAGCGACCTAAACATGATTTACGCATTGCTGAATCCGACACGTTGGCTATTTATGACTGTGTTGGATTTTGTGGCTTAACTGTGCGTGAGCGCTTCTTTTTTTCTTGTAATTGGGATTCCTTCGGAGATTCCCATGTGTACAGGAGAAGTCGCTTCTCATCAAGGTTGGCAATGGCCACGGGACAACTACCTTCAGGTGAAACTCTATGACGTCATAGCCTGGGATTATTCACCGGACACGCACAGATGAAACGTAAAAAAAAGAAAGAAAGACAACTTTCAGGGTAGTTTTAGCATTTTGCCGACAAGTCTTTACCAAGGGAAATGATTTTGTGTGTGCGTGGCTGCCGGGCGGCTTGCTGTTTCACCCACTCTGCCGGTAATCCAACACCACAGCGTAAAACAGTTTTACCTGGAGTACTCCAGGTAGAATCTATTTTCAACGCGGCATGATGAGATGCCAATTAGTGAGTGCCCAGGCTCCCTCCTCGCCGCTAGTTTTCACCCTAGGCCCAGGTTCCCTCCTCCCCGCTAGTTTTCACCCTAGGCCCAGGTTCCCTCATCCCCCCTAGTTTTCACCCTAGGCCCAGGTTTCCTTCGCACCGGACGGACAAGCTTGTGATGATACGATCAGTAACAACGCATTCATAATGTTATACTCATAGTGTAATGTTGCTGTCCGATAAGGTGAGAAAGAACGGATGTGCTGGCAAGAACACCTTTTCCCAAGTGATAATGGTACATACTGCGGGTTAACATGAGAAGGGAATTAAGTGACCGTGGAGCCTATCCTAACCAGTTCGGGGCATATTAAATCCGCTTTACACTACATGTACATCCATTCCCTGGTGGAACATATCAATGATATCAAATACCAGTTCCTATATAATTTAAATAACTACTTAATCGTAACGTATTAATTATCTTCACAATAAAGAGTTTAATTTGAACTCTTAAATGGGATGTTCTTTATGGCCTACGAGGATGTTGCATTGTAATTGTAACAGTCATAAACCATAAATGGGTTGGGCAACACATACTGATCAAGCCGCGAAATGTTGAGCGACTTGCAGGATGTAAATACCGTAGTTGCTCGAATAAGCGCCCCTGTTCGAATAAGCGCCCCTGTTCGAATAAGCGCCCCTGTTCGAATAAGCGCCCGTTTGAAGAAGCGCCCAGGTCAGGGAGACACACACAATAAATAAGCGCCCGGGCTTACAGTTACAGCTATATTGTATGTGATATAAGATTATGTAAACACTAAAACTACAGATATCCCCCTTGGGCTGGCTTCCTATCATACGAAGGAAACAATTTGTCTATCGCTTGCTGGTCTTTGTAGTGCTCTCTACTGATTTGTATAGGTTGGGGGTATATATATATATATATATATTATGATTTCAGTAAAAAATAGTTGATGAATACTATACTATCGGTGTGGAATCAGTTCATTCAGACATATGATATCACTTTTGTACATGTGTTTTGCACCTGTCTCATTATTAGTCCGTCATGACACAGCTCCTGAAATGGGATGTCACGTGATCTGCACAAGCTGCAGTAATTACTGGCGGACGACCGCCACTCTCCGCTCCTCACCCCCTCTTCTCTCACTGCTCCCCTGCCCCCTTAACCCCTCCCCTATTTCCCATCCCTCCTCCCCCACCCGCGCTAACAGATCCCGTCCAGCATAAACCAAGAACCCGGAGAATGCTACTACAGACCGAAGTCTCTGGATACCGAGCAACCAGCCAGCCAGCCAGCGAGCCAGCCAGCAGTCTGCCTCATCAAGATGTTTTCACGCAGTTGTTACGCTTTCTGCTCTTAGGATTTTTTTTAGTTTTTTAGAAAAGGTGGGGGGTGGGGGGCTGTGGCTGCCAGTAGTCCTTCCACACAGACATAAATCCGTAGTCTCCGGAGACGAGTCCGAGAACGAGTAGCTTCCGCTCCGGCCAGGTGAGCAGCTGTTTGAGATATGGCAACAGCGGGGTACCGGTATGGCATTGAGTAGGTAAGGTTTCTACAGGGAGGCCGGACGCGGTGCGGTGGGGGGTGCGGGGGAAGGGGGTACGGGATGTCAGTGGGGGCGGGGTGCGGGGGGAGGGGGTACGGGATGTCAGTGGGGGCGGGGTACGTGGGAGGGGCGAAGTGGAAGGAGCCTAGGAGAGCGTGCGTGCGTGCGAGCTGAGGAATGTGGCGAGGTTGTTATTCAGCATACGGGAAAGTTTACTTCCGATGTCAGGTAGTAGTATTAATGACAACGTGAAGGGTGTATAACTGCCAGTTATTGTGCCATTATGTTAACAGAGGCTGAATTCAATACCAGGACTAGGGTTATAAGCTGTCAGCAGTAAAGACATGCGATGTAAGTTATGCCCGATCCAATTTCAGCTTTCCCCATAGTTTAGATTTCTTTCATTTTACGGCGCCAGAGTTGTTGCGGGCTTCAGAGTGAGGTTCGCACGTTCTCGTCCATGGCTGCCCGTTGTAGCCGCTATATCGATGTCGTATCCTTCCATGCACGAACGGGACCAAAGTTCAGTGCATGGGTAAAGTAATCGCAGATACTCGCAACGCATACGTTGTAGTTTCTCTCGAGTGTCACCCCCATGTCTTACAATATCGCACGTTATAATGATATATTGACATATTGACCGTGGTATTCATTGATAATACGTGTGGCAGGGCATGATCCCCAGTATCAGTGACCATAGTTCCTCAAGCCGCGGAAGCTGTGCCACTTCACAGCTATATCGCGGAGAGAGTTGACACCATGAATAGAAAGCAGTGGTACTCACAACCCTCACCACGTGACAGGGTGAATAGGCAGGGGGGGGGGGGGGTCGTAAGTGGGGCCGGGAGCGCAGGTCGGGGACATAAGAAAATGGACGGAGGGACATGAAACGCTGAAGGCAGAGAAAGAAGTAGCGGTGAAGAGGGAGGGGGTAATAGTGGGTGGGTTGACGGGGGTGGGGGGCAAGAACGGGTGGCTTGGGACGGTGAGGATACGGACATCATCCTATATGATAAGCCTAGACGGGGGAGTAAGCCCGAGGCAATGTTAGCTCGCCGGAGGAAGGCCTGGGCTGAGGGAGGAGGGGGGCGAGGGGTGGGGGGGCACTGCAGAAGAGGGGGTTCGGGGCGGAAAGGGTCATTGGAGGAGAGGTCGAATGGAGGGGGTGGGGTACTATAGGAGAGGTGGGGCGGAAAAGGGTCACGGCAGGAGAGGTGGGGCGGGAAGGGTCACTGCATGAGAGATGTGGAGTGGGCGGGTGGGAGAGAGGGAGAGAGGGGCGGTGGGGTCACTGGGGACTGAGGTCGGGGTCGGGGTTGGACCGCGGTGGGGTGACTGGGTGTTGGCTCCCCGGGCGCGGACAAAGCGTCCATTTGCCGACTAGCCCAGCCTTAACGGGTTCTGCCGTGCAGTATTTAGCTCAATGGATCTGCATCGATTTCTGGACCTCCCTATCGGCCGCACAGGGCCCCGGGCTATCGTCACGGCACAACACTGACTTTGCAAAGCCCCTCAGAGAGGCAAGGTGATTTCAGTTATTCCTACCTCATAGCACTCCCATTACGACTACCAATCCACGTTACTGCCACCTCTGCCACCCCCAGAACGCCTCACACCTCACGCCACAGTCACTCAGAACCCCGTCTCCGGCTATCGGGTCCTTAATTCCGCCAGCGGCGGCCCACCGATGCCCCCAACCCTACCCCCCAAACTTCCACCGCCGCACCCCACCCGCACCTACCACCAGCACCCACCATGTCCCTCTCCTCGCTCCCATTCCATGATGTTAATTCCCAATAGAACCCTTCCGGTGGACTCCATTCTCTCTCCCCCCCCCCTCCCTCCCCTCACCCCCACTTCTGCTCTTCCATATACCCCCCTCCCCGCCCCCTCCCCCGCCCCCACCATCGCCCCAAGCCATGCTCCCTTGTCGTCCGACCCGTATCATAATGGGCCATTACGTCACCGGTTTGGACAACAGCTCCGAGCCAACCCAAACCAAACCAATCGGCAGAAATTGGGGGAAATGCTGCCTTTACTGCCAAAGGCAAGTTAGTCCAACGCCCCCTGAGACCTCTAGCGGATGTCACCTTGACTAACAACCGTAGGGCATTGTGACGTCACGGGTCGTAGCCGGGCGTACAAATGATATTAAAAAACGATCGTCTCCATGCAATATAGAGGAATTGTTCCGGATTCAAGCTCAATGTTTAAGCATCAAGAACGGCTGTCATTATTTTTCAAAGTGACCTTCAAGTTAACTTAAAGTATAAAAGCGCCTTAGAATTTCAAGCCCGTGATAAAATAATTCATTCCATATGTTTATACTTCATATAGTTTGAACTATTGATTCCATGGTGTTGTAATTATTGGAAGGAAGAGTATATGTAATACTGGGAAATTGTCTTTTTCACTATTACTGAGATAAAATAGACAAGAATTCCACGATGCCCCCCCCCCTAGTCCAGCCCCTTGTTGTCGGGACAAGCAACTGTTGGGGTTTCTTGTACACTTGGCCGGCCATAGTCTCTGGGGCGGCGGAAGAATACTACGAATTCTTAGCACTTAAGTTAGCGTGATCATTCGAGACTTCCCGAAGTGTCGACGAGATTTGAAGAGAAGAGAAGGCTCTGAGCGGTGCATACCACGTAAAAGTGTGTGTTGGGGAAACTGCTTGACATCGTCAAGAAGATGGGAGAGGCGGATGGGATGAGGTGGTTTAAATACCAGGTTACCACGAAGGTATGTTCCATAGTGGTGTTACCCTCGCTGGCACCGTGAACTGTGTGTGTATGCATGTCATGCGCCAGTAAGCCATAAACTGCAGTATAACACAGATGCCGCGCGAAATAACGGTTGGCTATATATTCAGGACGCTTTAACCAGTTTTGATCAAATCGCGTCAGTGGGAGAAGGAAGGGAGAGTGGAGCCATGTCCCGGGAGGTAACCCCCGATTCTTTGACAGCGAAGAAGTGCATGGGAGTTATATTCTGCGACCCCACAGACATGGCCACAGCGGGGCTCGAAGCACCAAGCCACGTGCCGTTAGGCTCTCATGTGGCCAAAGCGCTCAATGCGAGCGCTCTAACCCACTGAGTTATCGAGGCGGCCCCGCCACGTGAAAAAAGAACGGGACCGACTTAAGTGGTATACTGTCTTTCATCCGTTGGATTTGGTTAGGTTATTATTACTAGTTCAGCGTCAGTTGCGGTGCAAATACGGAAGGACTGTTCTATCTATTGCGTAGGAAGGAAGGAGTTATACATACATATATATGACAGCCAAATAGTAACAGTAAACCCCTGCTTGAACTCGACGTACCGAACAATAATATCCTATCTTTATCGATGGCTGTGATTTCAGACCATCGCTTGATTTCCCCCCTGACCTAAATCGTCCATACAGCGTCGACCAGTTTGCATTATTTACCACCTCCGTCTCGTCGACGGGTTTGTCTCGCACATCCGGTCCCCTTCCCTGTCCCCGCCTCCACTGATCTCGCTCTCGCATGCCTCTAACGAGCGGATCAATCAAAGCTCGAGAGTTAACGATCAGGGGGACACGGGTAGGAGGAGTGGAGGAGTGTCGCGACGCGGGGCGGCGCGGGGGGGGGGGGGGCGGGGGGGGGGGCGGCGGACGGGGCAGGAAGTCATGAGCATGTCACAACCCCAGGGGCCATTGGGAGGCGATCACTGGCGCCCCGGCCGGTCACGTGTGCTCGACGCGCCCTCCAAGGGCAAAATGCCCACGCTGGAGATTAGAGGGCACCGAAAGGGGGCAGGCCTAGCGCAAAGAGGACTATAAGGCACGGCGTGGGTGGGGGGGGTGGAGTGAAGAGGCGGGGGGAGGGGGGAGGTGTCGGGGTGGGGAATGGAAGGAAAGCTAAGCCGCGAGCTGATGGTTTTTGCTAGATATCGGCGCGTGTGTTTGTCAGCATACGACCGGCTAGACGGGCGATGGGGGTTATAAAATGGGTGGGGGGGGGGGGTAGGGGGTAGGATGCGGTGGCGTGTGTGGGGAGGGGGGCAGCTGGAGGGAAGGGGAGCTGGAGGGAAGGGGAGGGGGTTCGTGGTGTGGTCGGGGATGAATGAAAAGGAGGACGGGTTGAGATTTGGGAGGGGTGGGGTTGGGGGGTGGGAGGGGTGGGGGATGGGGGTGGGCGACTCTTCACATGTCAGTGTGGAGCGTTGTTGT
>OZ025255.1:9888825-9933416 GCA_964019135.1 Arenicola marina
GCTATTTGTGATGTGATACAGTCACTTTAGTGTGTTCATCCTATATTTTTATATATTGGTTTGTATATGATGACCTTCCTGCTGTATAACACATATTGGACCTGACGGGATGAGTGGGTCCGCCCCGATAGCTCAGTGGGTTAGAGTGCTCGCATTGAGTGCTCTGGTCACCTGAGAGCCTAACGGCCCGTGGATCGGTGGTTCGCGCCCCGCTGTGGCCATGTCTGTGTGGCCGCAGGATAAAGAGCCCATGTCTTTCTTCGTAGAGAGTAGTGGGTTACCCCCGGAGACATGGCTCCACTCTCCCTTCCTTCTCCCGTTGACGCGATATGACCAGAAGTGGTTAAAGCGTTCTGAATAACCAACCAACCTGACGGGATGTGGCGATGAGAGTTGACGCATGGTGCCTGTGTTATTCGTTGGTTGATTTGAGAAGGATAATGTGTAGGATCTCGTCCACACTATAACGTGGAAGGGGAATACCCACTCATCTCCCAGAAGTAGGCCGAGTAATATCTAATAACCAACACTTCGGAGAGGTCAATAACTAATTACTGATAATATGACAAAATTGGCGACTGAGGGGTCAAGGTCGTTTGACAAATTGTCCACCGGGCATGGGGGCCAAAAAAAATTTAGAAGATGACATCGCGAATATCGAGGAATGCATTTCCGGTGGAAATTGAGAAGAGGGTCTTCGCGTTGAACCAAGAATGTAGAAGTAATGACATTGCCAACATATAATGGCTTCCAGGCTGTCAATCGCGAGGATGGTAAAGGGTATGCCTCGCTCTATAGAGGGTGCTGCAACCCAGCCTACTACCCATTGAGGGATATGTGTGTGAAGTGTTTATTGACCATGATGGCGTTTAGACTAGACTAGACGAGGTGGAGGGTTATCCATTACGAACAAACACAACACATCAGTTGGCGTCGCCAAGACAGAGCGCGTCTTCATATCCCGTGAACTGGACACCTTTAACACTACACTGACGGCCTCAATCAGAGAGCAGCACCCTAGTCAACAGCCCAGCTAGACCTCGCGAGAGCTGGCCGCGAGACTTCATTCATTTGCAGCCGTCAAACAGACGAAGTCAATAGAGGCGTCGCGAGATGGGTTCTGGCGCGTCTTGTGGGGCGGGGTGGCTTGTGTCGTGTGGGGCGGGGTGGCTTGTGTCGTGTGGGGCGGGGTGGCTTGTGTCGTGTGGGGCGGGGTGGCTTATGTCGTGTGGGGCGGGGTGGCTTGTGTCGTGTGGGGCGGGGTGGCTTATGTCGTGTGGGGCGGGGTGGCTTGTGTCGTGTGGGGGGGGGGGTTGGCTTGTGTCGTGTGGGGCGGGGTGGCTTATGTCGTGTGGGGCGGGGTGGCTTGTGTCGTGTGGGGGGGGGGGTTGGCTTGTGTCGTGTGGGGCAGGGTGGCTTGTGTCGTGTGGGGCGGGGTGGCTTGTGTCGTGTGGGGCGGGGTGGCTTATGTCGTGTGGGGCGGGGTGGCTTGTGTCGTGTGGGGCGGGGCGGCTTGTGTCGTATGGAGCGGGGTGGTTTGTGTCGTGTGGGGCGGGGTGGCTTGTGTCGTGTGGGGCGGGGTGGTTTGTGTCGTGTGGGGCGGGGTGGCATGTGTCGTGTGGGGCGGGGTGGCTTGTGTTTTGTGGGGCGGGGTGGCTTGTGTAGTGTGGGGCGGGGTGGCTGGTGTCGTGTGGGGCGGGGTGGCTTGTGTCGTGTGGGGCGGGGTGGCTTGTGTCGTGTGGGGCGGGGCGGCTTGTGTCGTATGGAGCGGGGTGGTTTGTGTCGTGTGGGGCGGGGTGGCTTGTGTCGTGTGGGGCGGGGTGGCTTGTGTCGTGTGGGGCGGGGTGGCTTGTGTCGTGTGGGGCGGGGTGGCTTGTGTCTTGTGGGGCGGGGTGGCTTGTGTAGTGTGGGGCGGGGTGGCTGGTGTCGTGTGGGGCGGGGTGGCTTGTGTCGTGTGGGGCGGGGTGGCTTGTGTCGTGTGGGGCGGGGTGGCGACCATCCGACGGTCCATATCCCCAGGTCCACCCCTGCCGCACCCCTCTGCTCCATCCTCTGTCTTCACCCTCCATCCCCAGCTTCCCTCCCCCCTCCCACCCCACTCGCAGTCCCTTGCCACCAGATGCCCAAGAGACTATTTTGAGGTCCCCGTGGGTTGCCGGGACCCTGCGGCAAGATTTATATCCAGTGGGAGAGGTCGGGGTGGTGGGAGGGAGAACGGGGGTAGGGGTGGGGGGTGCGATGCCGAGAGATGCTGAGGCGATACATGGGTGAAAGTAAGGGTATGAGCTGGACAGGCAAGCGCCTGAGAGGGAAAGGGGGTGGGGTGGGGGGGGGGCTGAGGGTAGTCCGTAATCAAACTTGTAAATATGATCGCCTAGGATGTGTGGTGATCCGCTCACAGTGACAGATCCCGCCATCGGGGCCGATGAGGCATAAAGTGACTGCGATTGGACCTGTTCATATGTATACCCATCATCTGCTCGCTGCGGGACGACCGAGCAATTCCCCAGAGGCGTTCTGACCATATAGCAATTGATCTGCCTGGGACCGAGGCAGGGAATGTCATGAACCAGATATTTGCTGCATGATCGTTAGACACCATAGCTATTACAGGCCTCGCAATCGACCAGTAATATTGCGGTATTCACGAGAAGAAAACACGTTAAATGTGATTTTGCGAATATCGCAAAATCGCAGACTGCTATATATAACGAGTCGCGGCAAATCGGGAAAGGCTCTTCGAGTTAAACAAGCAAATTGCACGGATAACGATCCCCCAAAATTGCCAACAGCTCATCAGAAATAACGACCTTGCCAACAGATAATGACGAACCTCCAAGAATATCTGGAAGCCAATCACGGAGATCGGAAAAAGGTACCCCCCCCCCGAGTGCCTCGTCATTGGCTGCTGTGGCATAAGTCACTAAGCCGTCATTGGGGCGACACTGGCGTGAGAGGGGTGGGAGGGGGGGGGGCGAGGGGTGTTGCGATGGAAAGTAAAAGACAACAAAATAAGAAGCAGAAACAAGACAGATAGACAGAAAGGAATGAAGTGAACGGAAACAACAGATGGTTGGTTGTATATTCAGGACGTTTAACCAATTCTGGTCATATCGCGTCAATGGGAAAAGAAAGGAAAAATGGAGCCATGTCTCCGGGGGTAAGCCCCTACTCTTTGCGAAGAAAGACATGACATCTTTATCCTGTGACCACACAGACATGACCACAGCGGGGCGCGAACCACCGATCCAAGTGCCGTTAGGCTTTTAGGTGGCCAGAGCGCTCGCATTGAGCGCTTTAACTGACTGAGCTATCGGGCAGCCCCGGGGAGTGATTCAGCTACAGTGATGAGAAGAAATATGTACTTTGTAGCTTGGCGCAGGAAGCATTAATTTAACCATCAATGCAAACACATGATCTTTTAACAATGGAGGTGACGTCACATCATTGAAAGCACCAGTTTATCGCTGCTTCACCAATTGATCTCTAGCGTATGGAAAAAAAAGTTCCAGCAGTGGCCTCTTCACACCTCACAGGACATGTAACACTCCGCCCTCAATGGGCCGCAGCACATTTTGTAAGCGATCAATGGGTGATTGTGTCGTGACGGGTTAAACACGTGTTTACTGCTATTACCCTACTTCTCTTGTCCTACGTGTCCGCAAGGCCACGATGTTATTATCCACCCACAATGGCCAATATATATAACGATATATACATGTATATATTCATATCTATATCCCCGTCGACCACGGCGCTTTATCACATGGACGCCTGTCGCATCTCACCGTTATCACGACCTACCCTATTGTTCTGTGTAGCCTTTTAGAGACCCCATCAAATATTTATTTCCACATATTCCACGGTGCAATGTGTGGCCACGTCGATTCGTAAACCCCCATGAGCGATGTACGGGTACCCGGAGAGCCTAGCTGCCTGGGGCCCTGCGCGGGTACACGTTAGCGGGGGTACCAGCCAGTGTGTAATGGCGTAAACAGGGAGAGTGGACCAAATGACACAACCTAGGGACAACCGCTGAACGAAAATAAATTACATGGAAGAGAAATCTCTCCCACCCCTTCCCTCTCCCTCTCCCCTCCCCCCCCCCTCTATCTCTCCCCTTACCCCCCCCCCCCTCTCTCTCTCTCTTTCTCTCTGTATATGTATATCTTTATATACACAGTTGCAACAATTTTTCTTCCATGTCATGTATTTTCATTTATATATATATATATGCATATATATATATATTACCCTAGGAAAGGGTTAATTGCGGTGTGATATTCGTTTAGACCAACGCAGCCTGGTCGTCATGGTAACGAAAGGTCGCCGCCGACATGTCAACAGACGATGGATCATGTACATCCATTGTAACTATGGACGGAGCCATGGCTTGTTTAAATAGGGAGTCAGATAGGTAAACAGGTATGTCCAGGCTTCGTGTCCGGTACTGGGAACTGGCAGGAGAAGGTCATTGCCACTGTTAACCGGATCGACCCCCGACCACCATCATTTCATCGTGTTTATAATTAGTGCAGCAATTATAAGTATCAGGTTGTCTTGGCTTGATGTTGTTAAATGGGTTGTTTCAAAACTTCATTCTGTTGTTGTCTGGACGAGATAACTTTGTACGTTGTCATTGTGATGAAATAGTACCGTTAATAATACTGTTGTTTTCTGAGCGACAGAATATCGTAATGTTTTGTTTGAAAAAAATGTGATGGTCTGTTGGTGGCGTTTAAATCTCGGACACCACATACCTGATGAGACTACAAACGTGTAGGAGCAGGGGTGATGGGGGGAGGGGGGTATGGATATTGCTGGTGCCTAGCATGGCAGTCACGCATTCAAATACGACAGGAACAGTCACATGATACTGGCATACGACTTCGATCCCGCCATTCCAACCCCCGCCCCCGGTCACCCCCCCCCCTCCCACCGCGGCCATTACTGCACAATAACTGTTCGTTCAAAATTCGACGCCGCCACACCTTGCGCCTTCCCGCTCCCCCTCCCCTTCACCTCTCCTTCAGCCCCCGTTCAAAATTCGACGCCGCCTGGTGATAGGCAGCCCCAGTCAATAGCGTGAAGGGCAAGGGTGGGCGACCAGACCAGATGCTTCCTCGACATGGAAACCTCCAATGAACCAATACCAGAATCACGGGCTTTGCGGGCCTGGGGGACTTGGATGCGAGATTAGAAATGGAATGGGGTCAAACAGAGAGCAGGATGGTAAGATAGGGGCAGGCATTGGGTTGGGGTAAGAAGTGCATAAATAGCAAGATTGATGTATAGATATGAAAACACGTGATATAAAGAGAACGAAAGAGAATCCGGAATAGATCCGAAAGAGATATACAGAAGATGGAGATAACTTATAAGATATACTTAACAAAGATATGATAAATGTTGAGATATGAAGAAGACATGTATATAGAGACAGAGATATAAAGATAACGATATAGATGTATAAATATAGATATATCGTCGCTTCCTATCCCTCTCCGGCCATCACCCCTCCCTTTCCCTCTCTGGCCATCGCCCCTTCCTTCCCCTCTCTGGTCATCACCTCTTCCTTTCCCTCTCTGGCCATCACCCCTTCCTTTCCCTCACTTGCCATCACCCCTTCCTTTCCCTCTCCGGCCATCACCCCTTCCTTTCCCTCTCTGGCCATCACCCCTTCCTTTCCCTCTCTGGCCATTACCCCTTCCTTTCCCTCTCTGGCCATCACCTCTTCCTTTCCCTCTCTGGCCATCACCCCTTCCTTTCCCTCTCTGGCCATCACCCCTTCCTTTCCCTCTCTGGCCATCACCCCTTCCTTTCCCTCTCTAGCCATCACCCCTTCCTTTCCCTCTTTGGTCATCACCCCTTCCTTTCCCTCTCCGGCCATCACCTCTTCCTTTCCCTCACCGGCCACCACCCCTTCCTTTCCCGCTCTGGCCATCACCCCTTCCTTTCCCTTTTTGGCCATCACCCCTTCCTTTCCCTCTCTGGCTATCACCTCTTCCTTTCCCTCTCCGGCCATCACCCCTTCCTTTCATTTCTCCGGCCATCGCCCCTTCCTTTCCCTCTCTGGCCATCACCTCTTCCTTTCCCTCTCTGGCCATCACCCCTTTCTTTCCCTCTCTAGCCTTCTCCCCTTTCTTTCCCTCTCTGGCCATCACCTCTTCCCTTCCCTCTCTGGCCACCACCCTTTCCTTTCCCTCTCTGGCCATCACCCCTTCCTGTCCCTCTCTGGCCATCACCTCTTCCTTTCCCTCTCTGGCCATCACTCCTTCCTTTCCCGCTCTGGCCATCACCCCTTCCTTTCCCTCTCTGGCCATCACCCCTTCCTTTCCCTCTCCGGCCATCACCCCTTCCTTTCCCTCTCTGACCATCACCCCTTCCTTTCCCTCTCCGGCCATCACCTCTTCCTTTCCCTCACCGGCCACCACCCCTTCCTTTCCCGCTCTGGCCATCACCCCTTCCTTTCCCTTTTTGGCCATCACCCCTTCCTTTCCCTCTCTGGCTATCACCTCTTCCTTTCCCTCTCCGGCCATCACCCCTTCCTTTCATTTCTCCGGCCATCGCCCCTTCCTTTGCCTCTCTGGCCATCACCTCTTCCTTTCCCTCTCTGGCCATCACCCCTTTCTTTCCCTCTCTAGCCTTCTCCCCTTTCTTTCCCTCTCTGGCCATCACCTCTTCCCTTCCCTCTCTGGCCACCACCCTTTCCTTTCCCTCTCTGGCCATCACCCCTTCCTGTCCCTCTCTGGCCATCACCTCTTCCTTTCCCTCTCTGGCCATCACTCCTTCCTTTCCCGCTCTGGCCATCACCCCTTCCTTTCCCTCTCTGGCTATCACCCCTTCCTTTCCCTCTCTGGCCATCACCCCTTCCTTTCCCGCTCTGGCCATCACCCCTTCCTTTCCCTTTTTGGCCATCACCCCTTCCTTTCCCTCTCTGGCTATCACCTCTTCCTTTCCCTCTCCGGCCATCACCCCTTCCTTTCCCTCTCTGGCCATCGCCCCTTCCTTTCATTTCTCCGGCCATCGCCCCTTCCTTTCCCTCTCTGGCCATCACCTCTTCCTTTCCCTCTCTGGCCATCACCCCTTTCTTTCCCTCTCTAGCCATCTCCCCTTTCTTTCCCTCTCTGGCCATCACCTCTTCCCTTCCCTCTCTGGCCACCACCCTTTCCTTTCCCTCTCTGGCCATCACCCCTTCCTGTCCCTCTCTGGCCATCACCCCTTTCTTTCCCTCTCTAGCCATCACCCCTTCCTGTCCCTCTCTGGCCATCACCCCTTCCTGTCCCTCTCTGGCCATCACCCCTTCCTTTCCCTCTCTGACCATCACCCCTTCCTTTCCCTCTCCGGCCATCACCTCTTCCTTTCCCTCACCGGCCACCACCCCTTCCTTTCCCGCTCTGGCCATCACCCCTTCCTTTCCCTTTTTGGCCATCACCCCTTCCTTTCCCTCTCTGGCTATCACCTCTTCCTTTCCCTCTCCGGCCATCACCCCTTCCTTTCCCTCTCTGGCCATCGCCCCTTCCTTTCATTTCTCCGGCCATCGCCCCTTCCTTTCCCTCTCTGGCCATCACCTCTTCCTTTCCCTCTCTGGCCATCACCCCTTTCTTTCCCTCTCTAGCCATCTCCCCTTTCTTTCCCTCTCTGGCCACCACCCTTTCCTTTCCCTCTCTGGCCACCACCCTTTCCTTTCCCTCTCTGGCCATCACCCCTTCCTTTCCCTCTCTGGCCATCACCCCTTTCTTTCCCTCTCTAGCCATCTCCCCTTTCTTTCTCTCTCTGGCCATCACCTCTTCCCTTCCCTCTCTGGCCATCACCCTTTCCTTTCCCTCTCTGGCCATCACCCCTTCCTGTCCCTCTCTGGCCATCACCTCTTCCTTTCCCTCTCTGGCCATCACTCCTTCCTTTCCCGCTCTGGCCATCACCCCTTCCTTTCCCTCTCTGGCCATCACCCCTTCCTTTCCCTCTCCGGCCATCACCCCTTCCTTTCCCTCTCCGGCCATCACCCCTTCCTTTCCCTCTCTGACCATCACCCCTTCCTTTCCCTCTCCGGCCATCACATCTTCCTTTCCCTCACCGGCCACCACCCCTTCCTTTCCCGCTCTGGCCATCACCCCTTCCTTTCCCTTTTTGGCCATCACCCCTTCCTTTCCCTCTCTGGCCATCACCTCTTCCTTTCCCTCTCCGGCCATCGCCCCTTCTTTTCCCTCTCTGGCTATCACCTCTTCCTTTCCCTCTCCGGCCATCGCCCCTTCCTTTCCCTCTCTGGCCATCGCCCCTTCCTTTCCCTCTCTAGCCATCGCCCCTTCCCTTCCCTCTCTGGCCATCACCTCTTCCTTTCCCTCTCTGGCCATCACCCCTTCCTTTCCCTCTCTAGCCACCACCCTTTCCTTTCCCTCTCTGGCCATCACCCCTTCCTTTTCCTCTCTGGCCATCACCTCTTCCTTTCCCTCTCTGGCCATCACCCCTTCCTTTCCCGCTCTGGCCATCACCCCTTCCTTTCCCTCTCTGGCCATCACCCCTTCCTTTCCCTCTCTAGCCATCACCTCTTCCTTTCCCTCTCTGGCCATCACCCCTTCCTTTCCCGCTCTGGCCATCGCCCCTTCCTTTCCCTCTCTGGCCACCACCCTTTCCTTTCCCTCTCTGGCCATCACCTCTTCCTTTCCCTCTCTGGCTATCACCCCTTCCTTTCCCTCTCTGGCCACCACCCTTTCCTTTCCCTCTCTGGCCATCGCCCTTTCCTTTCCCTCCCTGGCCATCGCCCCTTCCTTTCCCTCTCTGGCCACCACCCTTTCCTTTCCCTCTCTGGCCACCACCCTTTCCTTTCCCTCTCTGGCTATCACCCCTTCCTTTCCCTCTCTGGCCACCACCCTTTCCTTTCCCTCTCTGGTCACCACCCCTTCCTTTCCCTCCCTGGCCATCGCCCCATCCATCTATGTCCCGTGCTGACCGGACGGATGGGGTTCGGTGATACGTCGCACGCTGCTTAATGAAGTGAGCAGGCTCCCCATACGACTGGTCTAATATGGTAATGGTATACGGGGGTCTGGCGGGGTTCGGATTCTACGTGCGACTAACTATGTGAGTGTGACTAAAAGAACGGGAGAAATATTGCTGATGAAAAATTCATAGGGGGATCAAAGCTACTGTTGTCCGAGGCATGGCGCATATGTAAACAGTGGTCGGCCGTCCTGTTATTCCTGGTCAAGCTTCTCCGCCATGGAGGTCGCAGTCTAATTGAGTCTCTGGTGCGAGTCCCTTGCCCCGGGGTCCGCTAGAGCAGACAATCTATACAGGTCTCTTTGGTGGTGGGGGTGGAAGTGGTGGTGATGGAGGTGGAGGGAGTATCACCTACCCCCCAGGATCGCATTCGAGACAGGAGGAGGAAAAGCAGGAGTAGGGGGAGAAGGACAAGGAGGAGGAGGAAGAGGAGAAGGAAGAAGAGGAAGAAGAGGAGGAGGAGAAAGAGGATGAGGAGCAGGACGCGGAGGAGGAGGACAAGGAGGAGGAGGAGGCGGACAAGGAGGAGGAGGAGGAGGAAGAGGAGGAGGAAGAGGAGAAGGAGGAGAAAGAGGATGAGGAGCAGGACGCGGAGGAGGAGGACGCGGAGGAGGAGGAGGAAGAGGCAAAGGAGGAGGAGGAGTAGGAGCAGGAGAAGCAGGAGAACAAGGAGGAGAAGGAAGAGGAAGAGCAGGACGCGGAGGAGGAGGAGGAGAAGGAGGAGAACAAGGAGGAGAAGGAAGAGGAAGAGCAGGACGCGGAGGAGGAGGAGGAGAAGGAGGAGGAGGCAGAGGAGGAGGAAGAGGAAAAGGAGAAGGAAGAGGAGGAGGAGGAGGATGAGGAGAAGGAGGAGGCGGCGAAAGAGGAGAAGGAGGATGAGGAGAAGGAGGATGAGGAGAAGGAGGATGAGGAGAAGGAGGAGGAGGCAGAGGCGGCGAAAGAGGAGAAGGAGACGGAAGAGGAGAAGAAGGAGAATATCAGGATGGAAATCAGACACGGCGTCGGCTGAAAAAGGGAGCCAACAGAATGCGCCCAAGAGAGACGGACAGATAGCGATTAGACGATGGATGGATTAGGGTATACGGAATAAGTATGGTTGGGATCCGACTTGCGGGCGCGGGCGCCGTCACGTACGCCGGGCGAGGCCACGGAGGCAGCCACAGGGAGGCAGATTGTGGGGCGTGAAGGCCATGTGCCATGCGGAAGGTCTCATTTCAAACCGCCGTAATCCGCGCCTCTCTCCACGGTTCGCTACCAAGAACACATTCACAATTACAGGCGGGACGTGAACCAATTTCACTGAACGCTGAACAGGCTGAGGCTTTCTGTGGAGCTCCCTTGAGCCATAGACACATCCGATGTCCACCATTGCCCCACGACGACTGTATGTCTGACTGGTCTGACAGGTTCATATAGTACTGCTGGCACTATGATTAATGTACGTTAATGTACGTTAACAAGAGAACCAAATCTACTTTTAATTAGTTTCATGTTAAATTTTCAAGGACAAAATAGCAGCAGTACAAATTGCAAATGGTAAAAATCATGGCCGGATAAGCATCGGATCGATTGCATAATAGAATTAACGATTTTCGTCGGGTGACCTCGACTGAGGAAGGTCTGCCCTGCTTATTGGGTCATTACCGGCAGCTGCCGCAGACGCGCTACTTTCACGTTCTCCTTCGCAGCACCGTAACCTATTAGCACATATATTGCCTCAGCCGACATGGAAACCGCTAATGCGGAGCCGGGTTGGATTAGTTTAAATTTTAATTATGAACTACACAATTTCTGCAATGCCATCGGATTTTTGCTGAATTCAATCAATATCAAGTGTCTAGAAAAGCTTGGTTTTCTAAGAAAATTCGCCAAAAAACATATTTTTTTTAAATGTCACAGAGATAGACTTGATACTCGGGGAGAGTGGGGTTGAGGAAGGTGGGGGAATGGTAGGGTCGGGTGGTGGACCTGCGGAGGTTGGGTAAGATGTCTGGCCCCATAGATAACTAGTAAATGACGTCAGACACATACTATCAGCCTAAAGAAGACGTTTACAAGGAACATACTGCAAACTGTCTCGTTATTGATTGGCCGTCTATTGCGAATATACGAGTCGGTGTCTGGGAGGGAGGCGATGGAAAAGGGGAGGGGGGTCACCGTAAGGCTCCAATAGCATTCTCCCCGAGGAATAACAAAATACGAGTCGGTATGTGTCTGGGAGGGAGGTCATGGAGGGGGAGGAGGGGGGTGGGTGCACCGTAAGGCTCCAATAGCATTATCTCCGAGGAATAACGATATAGGAAACCTGCCAGGATATAATCAGAATAATTCAAGCGTCAGTGTGATTACTTTAGAAATTTTTTTTCAATTGTCTAATGAATGCGTCTGGTTGGTCAATACCCAACCTTCGTGTCGCTGTAATAGTCTCCGAACGAAAAAAAACAACAAATATTATTGGCGGCAGTGCAGTCTGGTCAGCCAGGGCTTGGAGGTGGGGGAGGCTGGAGGGGGAGGGGGCTCAACACAACCGGCGACAGCCACGTGTCCCGGACATGGTGCTGCCCTGTATGTCAGCGTATGTAAACTCTATTTGCTCCCCCCCCCCACCCCATTTAGGACGCTGCACGACCCAGCGCTCAATATATTAAAGAGGCGGCCACAGACGAGACAGGGGGGAGGGGTCTGTCTGTGAATCTGCCGAGAGAGGCATTGGCACCTGATTTGGGTGGGGGGTGGGGGGGGGGTAATTCACGATGAATTAAAAGCAGAATTCTCCGCATGCAATGGAAGGGCGGATACACGATACGAAATTGACGATTTCCCGATTCCCGATTATTTAATATTAAAATTCCAAGTTCGCGATTAACGAAAATCCTTGATCACGGCGGTCGGCTAATACCCCATTCCCAATTCACGAAGAATTATTTTGCTCATTCCCAGTTCACGGTGAAATGAAAAGCCCAATCCCGAGGATCGCAAATACCCCTTGTCCCCCACCCCCCCCTGATTGTATGGCGTAGTAACTGCAGCAATATGGCAGAACGATTATTGGGGGGGGGGGAGGGGAGGGACTGACTGGTCAACGAGCGTGAGAGTGTGCAGGATGGGGGGGGGGGTCCCGGGGGAGGTTAAAATGCCATTTATGGAAGACAATGAGTCACTTGATGAGCATCCTTCTGGGAAGTGGCCACAGGAGTCTTACCCCCCCGCCCCCTCCGACCCCCGGACTACCTACCCCTCCCTCGATCAGTTCTAGTTACCACCCCTGCCTCCTCGTGCGCACGTTATTCCTCAGCCTGTAATAGCGCCCCTCCCCGACCCCCCCCCCCCCCCCAATCCCCCACCCCCTAACCCCCACCCCCGGTCGCGGTCAGCATTGCGCCGCGCCCGAGGTTCATAAGCGTAATTGGGGCGAGGGTTACACAGTGAGCGTGATCTACGGGCGACCCCTCAAGCATGTTCGGGGGTGCTCGGGGGGTACTTGGGGGTGCCGGGGGTGCGAGGCTGTCCCCCCGCGCCTCGGAGTGAGGGTAACGGGGCGTCCCTTCAGGCCGACCTGGGGTGCCCGGTGAGGGTTGGAGGGGGTGTGGCGGGGGGGGGGTAATCCTAGGGTGTCAGGGAAACTGGCAGAGGGAGAGGGAGGGGAGGGGCGGGGGGAGGGAGAGAGAAGGCGGTTCCCCCGGGGACGTCCTATCCCGCCAATCGTCAATGCCTCAATCACAAAGAGCCAGACTGATGCCCGTCTCCCTACAGTACAACCCCTCCCCCATCCACGCTCCCCACCCCCAGCTAATTGGGCAAGCCAGCGCTAGACAGAGGGTTGGGAGGCTGGGGCGCTAGTTAAAGAGGGGAATGGGTGCCCAAGGGGTTTAAATCTGATTGGAGTGTAGGGGTTGGGGGTGGGTGGGGTGCATGCTGAAGGGGGTTTTAGTTGGTTTGGGTGAGCAGGGTGCATGGTAAGGGTGTCTGGGTGTTTTGGGGTTAAGCGGGTCCATAGGCGGCCTCCAGAGGGCTAGGGGTGGGGGGGGGGGGCAAGTGCGGGTGTAGGGGAGGCGTCGAAAGCCCCCGAGCGGACGGGTGGGGGGTAATTGTTTTGGTGGATTTTAGAACACAAGATTTGTGTGAAAGGACTGGGTTCGTGCAAACGATGTGGGTTCGTGCGAACGAGGTGGGTTCGTGCGAACGATGTGGGTTCGTGCGAACGATGTGGGTTCGTGGGAAGGAAATAGTTTCGTTTACGTGGGATGGGTTCCAGAGAACGCAGCGGGTTCGTGAGAACGGAAAGAGGTTTCAGTGAACGATGTGGGTTCGTGCGACCGATGTGGGTTCGTGTGCGGGTGCGGTAAGTGGAATTGTGCGAACGGAATTGGTTTGGGTCAACGGAATGGGGTCGTTTGAGCGAAATTATTGCATATGAAGGGAATAGTTTCGTGTGACTGGAATGGGTTAGATTGAATGAGCTAGGGTTAGGGTGAATGGAGCTAGGGTTAGGGTGAATGGAGCTAGGGTTAGGGTGAACGGAGTGGGTTCTTGTAGTACTACGTGTCCAGGCGTGGTGTAACGGCTCAAGTGTGGTTGGAATGGGGGGGCTGGAATGCAGGAGTTGGGATGGAGGGGTTGAGTGCAGGGTTGGAGGTGGAGGGCTTGGTGTGGAGGGTTGGGATGGAGGAGTTGAGATGGAGGGGTTGAGTGCAGGAGTTGGAGGTGGAGGGGTTGGTGTTGAGGGTGAAGTGGAGGCTTTGAGTGAAAAGGGATAGGGTGGGCGGTTTCGTGTTGAGGGCGAGATGGAGGGATTGTGGGTGAGGACTGAGGGGAGGGTAATCACACTGGGCTTGAGACGGGTGAATCCGTTCCGCCTCTTCGACAATCGAATACGTCGGTGGCTGAAGCTCCGTCCGCCCACTTTAATAGCTTATATCAGTCAGTGGTGTTTGGAAATCCCATTAATATTTTGGTGGAAGTCCGCATTTAGCTTCGAGTCATGGGTCGGCTCCCCCAGGGACTGACTGACCAGTGTTCAGACGCGACCTTAAATCAATGGCTCTCACAGCCGCAGCCACAGACTTTCCAATTACAGCAGAGGACAAGAAAAAAATTCCCAGACATACAAGTTTTAATATAGGTATACATCTACAATCGTATCTGCCGCAATGGGACGTAGCCTAAAGTATCCTGGCAATAAAAGCTCCCAACCCAGGCCGTGTTAATGGCTATGAATAGGTAAACTGTCTCCGGGAGTAAGTGGGGCTCTGTTTTCACATGCCCTAGCAGTGAACTCCAGATCTTTACTGGCAATAAAACCAAACACGAGCCACCGTTGAAAGAATCGGTCTCCCCCACTTTAACACTTCCGGGGAAAGCGTTGAAGTCATCCCTGTAGTATGTGACTCCCATAAAATATGGCTGATTCGCCCTGTTTAGGGGCTTCCCGGCATTACGACGGCGAGGGTGTCACGTGGTCGCCTGGCGGTCGTTGGTCAGGAAAAAGCAAGTTTGACTTTAAAAATAATTGGAGAGCAGGGATGGTCCTCTAAATAGGTCCGATAATTTAACTGAAAATGGAGGGTGGAGGGAGGGAGGGGGTGGGGGGGGGGGGGTAAGGAGTAGGTGTGTGGGTGTGGTGTGGGTTGCGGGGACGGAGGGGGGACGTGCTATGCTATATGGGTGGCGATGAAATATGGGGTCTCATAACTGTTTATCGTTGGAAATGAATTTTACCCATCATGCCCAGCGCTCGCAGCATGCGAACATGGATTAACTGCTTATTTATGAGGCTATTGGAAATGTAGATGAAGAGAATGGGAGCGTTTAACAATGGAAGTAGCTCACCAACAGAACCCCGACGGTAATTGTACATCGGACAACCAAGGGCGGAGAACCAATAGCCCGGCAATGCTGAGGCATTGATTGAGGTTATATATATCCAAGGAAACATGATACCGAACCAAACTCACCCATTCTACGAACTGCCATATCTGTATGGAGTCACAAAGCGAAGTATGGCATGGAGAAGTTGTTATGTGCTAAGTTTAAGTGCGAATAAAATGTTCATGTGTTTCAAGAACATCAGGCGAAAGACGCCCATCTTTCAATAATTTGCAATAATACAAAAAAATCGATTTAAGGGTGATGCAATTGACGCTCACTGTTCATTTGGACTGGTTTAAGGAGAACGCTTCAACCTCTGTATCTTATACACCGACACTCGGAAGGGTCAAGGTAATGAGGAACCATGTCTCCGGGACTGACCCGCTACTCTTTGTAAAAGAAAGACGTGGGATATTTATCCTGCACAAACAGGCGGGGTTCGAACCACGCACTGACCGTTCGGATTGGCTCAGTATCGCACATTGGGCAATAGCCTAACGCGCTATCACCTGTTAGGCCATGGTGCGATGGCCTGACCATGCAGTAGTTAAGTCAATATATCGTTTCCTTAACAAAGTGATTACATATTACAAGTAAATAACAAGGGTCATAAATAGACGAGGAACAACAATTTAGTCCATATGGTTGGGGCGGATCCAGGAATTTTAAAAGGGGGGGTGGCTCCATTGGGAACAAAATTACGACCAGGGGGTCCACCAATTGCTTTTGCCAATTGCGGGGGGGGGGGGGGTCCACCGAAAACTTTCGACCGGTGGGGGGGGGGGTCCACGCCACCTCAGGGATAGCGTTCTTCCTCTAAAAAAGGGGGAGGGGGGGTCCGGACCCATGGGCATCCCCCTGGATCCGCCCTTGACCTGTTGGTCGCTGGCAGTTGTACAGCCACCGTTACGGGATGAAGCCGTAACATGTGGCGCATGGGTTCAGGTTCTGGTGATCTTACCTGTACTTCAAGTGCATGGTACGCAAGGATGAGGCCCAACAATATCACTGTGCTGATGCTAATCAGAGACTTGAGGGCCATGGAATAAAAGGAATCCTGCAAAATACAGAAATGTAATATCGTTAATCTCGTTGCATATATCAAAACAATGTCGCACATGGGATATACAATATGAAATAACACATATTAGAGTATAAAATATGAAACAGCACATATTGGATATAAAAAATGAAATATCACATATTGGAATATAATATATCGAAAATCATATGTGGAATATAATATATCATGCGGAATATATAACATATCAAATATAATGAGCGCTCTAACCCACTGAGCTATCGCGGCGGCCCCGTCCTAGTTGGGACAGAAGGCGGTGGAATTTGTCTGGCGAGAATTGTCTGTTTGTTTTTCTTTGTCGGAGACAGATTACGATTTTAGATTTTTGGTTTTATATGCACATTTTATTTTTACGAGCTATCGGGGCGAATCTGCCTGTATCAAGACAAGCACAGCGAGGTGAAGCCTGTCCCATTCAAATTGCAAACCTGGCGAACAAGAGACTCTAATGCCGACTTACACAACAAAGAGGAGACATGTTTTACATGAGCCTCACGACTGCGAGAAGAAACCAAGTGATTTATCCAGGAAGTGACAGCCACCGAAAAAAAACTTGGAATGACCTCAAAGGAGTCAATCAAGCTCCATTGATATCCAAGTGAGGCCGTCTCCTGTGTTCATCCCCGGCTCGGCCTCTGTCAGAGCCCGACTGGAAGGTCACGCCAGGATCGGAGAGCATACTAACAACACCTCGTGGTTCCTCTAGCATCCAACCCCAGCAATTGGCAACATATGGACACCGGCAATGCCAGCCAGTGTAGAGTACTAACGAGTATCTCCGAGTATTTCCATACTGATACCAAGTGGGTCATCCCATACTGATACCAAGTAGGTCACCCCATACTGATACCAAGTAGGTCATCCCATACTGATACCAAGTAGGTCACCCCATACTGATACCAAGTAGGTCATCCAATACCGATACCAAGTAGGTCATCCAATACTGATACCAAGTAGGTCACCCCATACTGATACCAAGTAGGTCATCCCATACTGATACCAAGTAGGTCACCCCATACTGATACCAAGTGGGTCACCCCATACTGATACCAAGTGGGTCACCCCATACTGATACCAAGTAGGTCATCCAATACTGATACCAAGTAGGTCATCCCATACTGATACCAAGTGGGTCACCCCATACTGATACCAAGTGGGTCATCCTATACTGATACCAAGTGGGTCATCCCATACTGATACCAAGTAGGTCATCCCATACTGATACCAAGCAGGTCATCCCATACTGATACCAAGTAGGTCATCCCATACTGATACCAAGTAGGTCATCCCATACTGATACCAAGTAGGTCATCCTATACTGATACCAAGTAGGTCATCCCATACTGATACCAAGCAGGTCATCCCATACTGATACCAAGTAGGTCATCCCATACTGATACCAAGTAGGTCATCCCATACTGATACCAAGTAGGTCATCCCATACTGATACCAAGCAGGTCATCCCATACTGATACCAAGTAGGTCATCCCATACTGATACCAAGTGGGTCACCCCATACTGATACCAAGTGGGTCATCCTATACTGATACCAAGTAGGTCATCCCATACTGATACCAAGCAGGTCATCCCATACTGATACCAAGTAGGTCATCCCATACTGATACCAAGTAGGTCATCCCATACTGATACCAAGTAGGTCACCCCATACTGATACCAAGTGGGTCACCCCATACTGATACCAAGTAGGTCATCCTATACTGATACCAAGTAGGTCATCCTATACTGATACCAAGTAGGTCATCCCATACTGATACCAAGCAGGTCATCCCATACTGATACCAAGTAGGTCATCCCATACTGATACCAAGTAGGTCATCCCATACTGATACCAAGTAGGTCACCCCATACTGATACCAAGTGGGTCACCCCATACTGATACCAAGTAGGTCATCCAATACTGATACCAAGTAGGTCATCCCATACTGATACCAAGTGGGTCACCCCATACTGATACCAAGTGGGTCATCCTATACTGATACCAAGTGGGTCATCCCATACTGATACCAAGTAGGTCATCCCATACTGATACCAAGCAGGTCATCCCATACTGATACCAAGTAGGTCATCCCATACTGATACCAAGTAGGTCATCCCATACTGATACCAAGTAGGTCATCCCATACCGATACCAAGTAGGTCATCCCATACCGATACCAAGCAGGTCACCCCATACTGATACCAAGTAGGTCATCCCATACTGATACCAAGTAGGTCATCCTATACTGATACCAAGTAGGTCATCCCATACTGATACCAAGTAGGTCATCCTATACTGATACCAAGTAGGTCATCCCATACCGATACCAAGTAGGTCATCCTATACTGATACCAAGTAGGTCATCCCATACTGATACCAAGTGGGTCATCCCATACTGATACCAAGTAGGTCACCCCATACTGATACCAAGCAGGTCACCCCATACTGATACCAAGTAGGTCATCCCATACTGATACCAAGTAGGTCATCCCATACTGATACCAAGTGGGTCATCCCATACTGATACCAAGTAGGTCACCCCATACTGATACCAAGCAGGTCACCCCATACTGATACCAAGTAGGTCATCCCATACTGATACCAAGTAGGTCATCCCATACTGATACCAAGTGGGTCATCCCATACTGATACCAAGTAGGTCACCCCATACTGATACCAAGTAGGTCATCCTATACTGATACCAAGTAGGTCACCCCATACTGATACCAAGTGGGTCACCCATACTGATACCAAGTGGGTCATCCCATACCGATACCAAGTGGGTCACCCATACTGATACCAAGTAGGTCATCCCATACTGATACCAAGTAGGTCATCCCATACCGATACCAAGTAGGTCACCCCATACTGATACCAAGTGGGTCACCCATACTGATACCAAGTAGGCCATCCCATACTGATACCAAGTAGGTCATCCCATACCGATACCAAGTAGGTCACCCCATACTGATACCAAGTGGGTCATCCCATACTGATACCAAGTGGGTCATCCCATACCGATACCAAGTGGGTCACCCATACTGATACCAAGTAGGTCATCCCATACTGATACCAAGTAGGTCATCCCATACCGATACCAAGTAGGTCACCCCATACTGATACCAAGTGGGTCATCCCATACCGATACCAAGTAGGTCATCCCATACTGATACCAAGTAGGTCACCCCATACTGATACCAAGTAGGTCATCCTATACTGATACCAAGTAGGCCATCCCATACTGATACCAAGTAGGTCATCCCATACTGATACCAAGTGGGTCACCCATACTGATACCAAGTAGGTCATCCCATACTGATACCAAGTAGGTCACCCCATACTGATACCAAGTGGGTCACCCATACTGATACCAAGTAGGTCATCCCATACTGATACCAAGTAGGTCATCCTATACTGATACCAAGTAGGTCATCCCATACTGATACCAAGTGGGTCACCCCAGACTGATACCAAGTAGGTCATCCCATACCGATACCAAGTAGGTCATCCCATACTGATACCAAGTAGGTCATCCCATACCGATACCAAGTAGGTCATCCCATACTGATACCAAGTAGGTCATCCCATACCGATACCAAGTAGGTCATCCCATACCGATACCAAGTAGGTCATCCCATACTGATACCAAGTAGGTCATCCCATACCGATACCAAGTAGGTCATCCCATACCGATACCAAGTAGGTCATCCCATACTGATACCAAGTAGGTCATCCCATACCGATACCAAGTAGGTCATCCCATACTGATACCAAGTAGGTCATCCCATACTGATACCAAGTAGGTCATCCTATACTGATACCAAGTAGGTCATCCCATACTGATACCAAGTAGGTCACCCCATACTGATACCAAGTAGGTCATCCCATACTGATACCAAGTAGGTCATCCCATACTGATACCAAGTAGGTCATCCTATACTGATACCAAGTAGGTCATCCCATACTGATACCAAGTAGGTCATCCCATACTGATACCAAGTAGGTCATCCTATACTGATACCAAGTAGGTCATCCCATACTGATACCAAGTGGGTCACCCCATACTGATACCAAGTGGGTCATCCTATACTGATACCAAGTGGGTCATCCCATACTGATACCAAGTAGGTCATCCCATACCGATACCAAGTAGGTCATCCCATACCGATACCAAGTAGGTCATCCCATACCGATACCAAGTAGGTCATCCCATACTGATACCAAGTAGGTCATCCCATACCGATACCAAGTAGGTCATCCCATACCGATACCAAGTAGGTCATCCCATACTGATACCAAGTGGGTCACCCATACTGATACCAAGTAGGCCATCCCATACTGATACCAAGTAGGTCATCCCATACCGATACCAAGTAGGTCATCCTATACTGATACCAAGTAGGTCACCCCATACTGATACCAAGTGGGTCACCCATACTGATACCAAGTAGGCCATCCCATACTGATACCAAGTAGGTCATCCTATACTGATACCAAGTAGGTCATCCCATACTGATACCAAGTAGGTCATCCCATACTGATACCAAGTCGGTCACCCCATACTGATACCAAGTAGGTCATCCCATACTGATACCAAGTAGGTCATCCCATACTGATACCAAGTAGGTCATCCCATACTGATACCAAGTAGGTCATCCCATACCGATACCAAGTGGGTCATCCCATACTGATACCAAGTAGGTCATCCCATACTGATACCAAGTAGGTCATCCCATACTGATACCAAGTAGGTCATCCTATACTGATACCAAGTAGGTCATCCCATACTGATACCAAGTAGGTCATCCTATACTGATACCAAGTAGGTCATCCCATACTGATACCAAGTAGGTCATCCCATACCGATACCAAGTAGGTCATCCCATACCGATACCAAGTAGGTCATCCCATACTGATACCAAGTAGGTCATCCCATACTGATACCAAGTAGGTCATCCCATACCGATACCAAGTAGGTCATCCCATACTGATACCAAGTAGGTCATCCCATACTGATACCAAGTAGGTCATCCCATACCGATACCAAGTAGGCCATCCCATACTGATACCAAGTAGGTCATCCCATACCGATACCAAGTAGGTCACCCCATACTGATACCAAGTAGGTCATCCCATACTGATACCAAGTAGGTCATCCCATACTGATACCAAGTAGGTCATCCCATACTGATACCAAGTAGGTCATCCCATACCGATACCAAGTAGGTCATCCCATACTGATACCAAGTAGGTCATCCCATACTGATACCAAGTAGGTCATCCTATACTGATACCAAGTAGGTCATCCCATACCGATACCAAGTAGGTCACCCCATACTGATACCAAGTAGGTCATCCCATACCGATACCAAGTAGGTCACCCCATACTGATACCAAGTAGGTCATCCCATACTGATACCAAGTAGGTCATCCCATACTGATACCAAGTAGGTCATCCCATACTGATACCAAGTAGGTCATCCCATACCGATACCAAGTAGGTCATCCCATACTGATACCAAGTAGGTCATCCCATACTGATACCAAGTAGGTCATCCTATACTGATACCAAGTAGGTCATCCCATACTGATACCAAGTAGGTCATCCCATACCGATACCAAGTAGGTCACCCCATACTGATACCAAGTAGGCCATCCCATACTGATACCAAGTAGGTCATCCCATACTGATACCAAGTAGGTCATCCCATACCGATACCAAGTAGGTCATCCTATACTGATACCAAGTAGGTCATCCCATACTGATACCAAGTAGGTCATCCCATACTGATACCAAGTAGGTCATCCCATACTGATACCAAGTAGGTCATCCCATACTGATACCAAGTAGGTCATCCCATACCGATACCAAGTGGGTCATCCTATACTGATACCAAGTGGGTCATCCCATACTGATACCAAGTAGGTCACCCCATACTGATACCAAGTGGGTCACCCCATACTGATACCAAGTAGGTCATCCCATACCGATACCAAGTAGGTCATCCCATACCGATACCAAGTAGGTCATCCCATACTGATACCAAGTAGGTCATCCCATACTGATACCAAGTAGGCCATCCCATACTGATACCAAGTAGGTCATCCCATACCGATACCAAGTGGGTCATCCCATACTGATACCAAGCAGGTCATCCCATACTGATACCAAGTAGGTCACCCCATACTGATACCAAGTAGGTCATCCTATACTGATACCAAGTAGGTCATCCTATACTGATACCAAGTAGGTCATCCTATACTGATACCAAGTAGGTCATCCTATACTGATACCAAATGGGTCATTCTATGCTGATACCAAGTAGGTCATCCTATACTGATACCAAGCAGGTCATCCCATACTGATACCAAGTGGGTCATTCTATGCTGATACCAAGTAGGTCATCCTATACTGGTACCAAGTGGGTCACCCCATACTGATACCAAGTGGGTCATTCTATGCTGATACCAAGTAGGTCATCCTATACTGATACCAAGTAGGTCAGCCTATACTGATACCAAGTAGGTCACCCCATACTGATACCAAGTAGGTCATCCTATACTGATACCAAGTGGGTCATCCCATACTGATACCAAGTGGGTCATTCTATGCTGATACCAAGTGGGTCATCCCATACTGATACCAAGTGGGTCATTCTATGCTGATACCAAGTAGGTCACCCCATACTGATACCAAGTAGGTCATCCCATACTGATACCAAGTAGGTCATCCCATACTGATACCAAGTGGGTCATCCCATACTGATACCAAGTAGGTCACCCCATACTGATACCAAGTGGGTCACCCCATACTGATACCAAGTAGGTCATCCCATACTGATACCAAGTAGGTCAGCCTATACTGATACCAAGTAGGTCACCCCATACTGATACCAAGTGGGTCACCCATACTGATACCAAGTAGGTCATCCCATACTGATACCAAGTAGGTCATCCCATACTGATACCAAGTAGGTCAGCCTATACTGATACCAAGTAGGTCACCCCATACTGATACCAAGTGGGTCACCCATACTGATACCAAGTAGGCCATCCCATACTGATACCAAGTAGGTCATCCCATACTGATACCAAGTAGGTCACCCCATACTGATACCAAGTGGGTCACCCATACTGATACCAAGTAGGCCATCCCATACTGATACCAAGTAGGTCATCCCATACCGATACCAAGTAGGTCACCCCATACTGATACCAAGTGGGTCACCCATACTGATACCAAGTAGGTCATCCCATACCGATACCAAGTAGGTCATCCCATACTGATACCAAGTAGGCCATCCCATACTGATACCAAGTAGGCCATCCCATACTGATACCAAGTAGGTCATCCCATACCGATACCAAGTAGGTCACCCCATACTGATACCAAGTGGGTCACCCATACTGATACCAAGTAGGTCATCCCATACCGATACCAAGTAGGTCAGCCTATACTGATACCAAGTAGGTCACCCCATACTGATACCAAGTAGGTCATCCTATACTGATACCAAGTGGGTCAGCCTATACTGATACCAAGTAGGTCACCCCATACTGATACCAAGTAGGTCATCCTATACTGATACCAAGTGGGTCATCCCATACTGATACCAAGTGGGTCATTCTATGCTGATACCAAGTGGGTCATCCCATACTGATACCAAGTGGGTCATTCTATGCTGATACCAAGTAGGTCACCCCATACTGATACCAAGTAGGTCATCCCATACTGATACCAAGTAGGTCATACCATACTGATACCAAGTGGGTCATCCCATACTGATACCAAGTAGGTCACCCCATACTGATACCAAGTGGGTCACCCCATACTGATACCAAGTAGGTCATCCCATACTGATACCAAGTAGGTCAGCCTATACTGATACCAAGTAGGTCACCCCATACTGATACCAAGTGGGTCACCCATACTGATACCAAGTAGGCCATCCCATACTGATACCAAGTAGGTCATCCCATACCGATACCAAGTAGGTCACCCCATACTGATACCAAGTGGGTCACCCCATACTGATACCAAGTAGGTCATCCCATACTGATACCAAGTAGGTCATCCCATACCGATACCAAGTAGGTCATCCCATACCGATACCAAGTAGGTCATCCCATACTGATACCAAGTAGGTCATCCCATACCGATACCAAGTAGGTCATCCCATACTGATACCAAGTAGGTCATCCCATACTGATACCAAGTAGGTCATCCCATACCGATACCAAGTAGGTCATCCCATACTGATACCAAGTAGGTCATCCCATACCGATACCAAGTAGGTCATCCCATACCGATACCAAGTAGGTCATCCCATACTGATACCAAGTGGGTCACCCATACTGATACCAAGTAGGTCATCCCATACTGATACCAAGTAGGTCATCCCATACTGATACCAAGTAGGTCAGCCTATACTGATACCAAGTAGGTCACCCCATACTGATACCAAGTGGGTCACCCATACTGATACCAAGTAGGCCATCCCATACTGATACCAAGTAGGTCATCCCATACTGATACCAAGTAGGTCACCCCATACTGATACCAAGTGGGTCACCCATACTGATACCAAGTAGGCCATCCCATACTGATACCAAGTAGGTCATCCCATACTGATACCAAGTAGGCCATCCCATACTGATACCAAGTGGGTCACCCATACTGATACCAAGTAGGCCATCCCATACTGATACCAAGTAGGTCATCCCATACTGATACCAAGTAGGCCATCCCATACTGATACCAAGTAGGTCATCCCATACTGATACCAAGTGGGTCACCCATACTGATACCAAGTAGGTCATCCCATACTGATACCAAGTAGGTCACCCCATACTGATACCAAGTGGGTCACCCATACTGATACCAAGTAGGTCATCCCATACCGATACCAAGTAGGTCAGCCTATACTGATACCAAGTAGGTCATCCCATACTGATACCAAGTAGGTCATCCCATACTGATACCAAGTAGGTCAGCCTATACTGATACCAAGTAGGTCACCCCATACTGATACCAAGTGGGTCACCCATACTGATACCAAGTAGGCCATCCCATACTGATACCAAGTAGGTCACCCCATACTGATACCAAGTGGGTCACCCATACTGATACCAAGTAGGTCATCCCATACTGATACCAAGTAGGTCATCCCATACTGATACCAAGTAGGTCATACCATACTGATACCAAGTGGGTCATCCCATACTGATACCAAGTAGGTCACCCCATACTGATACCAAGTGGGTCACCCCATACTGATACCAAGTAGGTCATCCCATACTGATACCAAGTAGGTCAGCCTATACTGATACCAAGTAGGTCACCCCATACTGATACCAAGTGGGTCACCCATACTGATACCAAGTAGGCCATCCCATACTGATACCAAGTAGGTCATCCCATACCGATACCAAGTAGGTCACCCCATACTGATACCAAGTGGGTCACCCCATACTGATACCAAGTAGGTCATCCCATACTGATACCAAGCAGGTCATCCCATACTGATACCAAGTAGGTCATCCCATACCGATACCAAGTAGGTCATCCCATACCGATACCAAGTAGGTCATCCCATACCGATACCAAGTAGGTCATCCCATACTGATACCAAGTAGGTCATCCCATACCGATACCAAGTAGGTCATCCCATACTGATACCAAGTAGGTCATCCCATACCGATACCAAGTAGGCCATCCCATACTGATACCAAGTAGGTCATCCCATACCGATACCAAGTAGGTCACCCCATACTGATACCAAGTGGGTCACCCCATACTGATACCAAGTAGGTCATCCCATACTGATACCAAGCAGGTCATCCCATACTGATACCAAGTAGGTCATCCCATACCGATACCAAGTAGGTCATCCCATACCGATACCAAGTAGGTCATCCCATACCGATACCAAGTAGGTCATCCCATACTGATACCAAGTAGGTCATCCCATACTGATACCAAGCAGGTCATCCCATACTGATACCAAGTAGGTCATCCCATACCGATACCAAGTAGGTCATCCCATACCGATACCAAGTAGGTCATCCCATACTGATACCAAGTAGGCCATCCCATACTGATACCAAGTAGGTCATCCCATACTGATACCAAGTAGGTCATCCCATACCGATACCAAGTAGGTCATCCCATACCGATACCAAGTGGGTCATCCCATACTGATACCAAGTAGGTCATCCCATACTGATACCAAGTAGGTCATCCCATACTGATACCAAGTAGGTCACCCCATACTGATACCAAGTAGGTCATCCCATACTGATACCAAGTAGGTCATCCCATACTGATACCAAGTAGGTCATCCCATACTGATACCAAGTAGGTCATCCCATACTGATACCAAGTAGGTCACCCCATACTGATACCAAGTAGGTCATCCCATACTGATACCAAGTAGGTCATCCCATACTGATACCAAGTAGGTCATCCTATACTGATACCAAGTAGGTCACCCCATACTGATACCAAGTAGGTCATCCCATACTGATACCAAGTAGGTCATCCCATACTGATACCAAGTAGGTCATCCCATACTGATACCAAGTAGGTCATCCCATACCGATACCAAGTAGGTCATCCCATACTGATACCAAGTAGGTCACCCCATACTGATACCAAGTAGGTCATCCCATACTGATACCAAGTAGGTCATCCCATACTGATACCAAGTAGGTCATCCTATACTGATACCAAGTAGGTCACCCCATACTGATACCAAGTAGGTCACCCCATACTGATACCAAGTAGGTCATCCCATACTGATACCAAGTAGGTCACCCCATACTGATACCAAGTAGGTCATCCCATACTGATACCAAGTAGGTCACCCCATACTGATACCAAGTAGGTCATCCCATACTGATACCAAGTAGGTCATCCCATACTGATACCAAGTAGGTCATCCTATACTGATACCAAGTAGGTCACCCCATACTGATACCAAGTAGGTCATCCCATACTGATACCAAGTAGGTCATCCCATACTGATACCAAGTAGGTCATCCCATACTGATACCAAGTAGGTCATCCCATACCGATACCAAGTAGGTCATCCCATACTGATACCAAGTAGGTCATCCTATACTGATACCAAGTAGGTCACCCCATACTGATACCAAGTAGGTCATCCCATACTGATACCAAGTAGGTCATCCCATACTGATACCAAGTAGGTCATCCCATACTGATACCAAGCAGGTCATCCCATACTGATACCAAGTAGGTCATCCCATACTGATACCAAGTAGGTCATCCCATACTGATACCAAGTAGGTCATCCCATACTGATACCAAGCAGGTCATCCCATACTGATACCAAGTAGGTCATCCCATACTGATACCAAGTAGGTCATCCCATACTGATACCAAGTAGGTCATCCCATACTGATACCAAGTAGGTCATCCCATACTGATACCAAGTAGGCCATCCCATACTGATACCAAGTAGGTCATCCCATACTGATACCAAGTAGGTCATCCCATACCGATACCAAGTAGGTCATCCCATACTGATACCAAGTAGGTCATCCCATACTGATACCAAGTAGGTCATCCCATACTGATACCAAGTAGGTCATCCCATACTGATACCAAGTAGGTCACCCCATACTGATACCAAGTAGGTCATCCCATACTGATACCAAGTAGGTCATCCCATACTGATACCAAGTAGGTCATCCTATACTGATACCAAGTAGGTCACCCCATACTGATACCAAGTAGGTCATCCCATACTGATACCAAGTAGGTCATCCCATACTGATACCAAGTAGGTCATCCCATACTGATACCAAGTAGGTCATCCCATACTGATACCAAGTAGGTCATCCCATACTGATACCAAGTAGGTCATCCTATACTGATACCAAGTAGGTCACCCCATACTGATACCAAGTAGGTCATCCCATACTGATACCAAGTAGGTCATCCCATACTGATACCAAGTAGGTCATCCTATACTGATACCAAGTAGGTCACCCCATACTGATACCAAGTAGGTCATCCCATACTGATACCAAGTAGGTCATCCCATACTGATACCAAGTAGGTCATCCCATACTGATACCAAGTAGGTCATCCCATACCGATACCAAGTAGGTCATCCTATACTGATACCAAGTAGGTCACCCCATACTGATACCAAGTAGGTCATCCCATACCGATACCAAGTAGGTCATCCCATACTGATACCAAGTAGGTCATCCCATACTGATACCAAGTAGGTCATCCCATACCGATACCAAGTAGGTCATCCCATACCGATACCAAGTAGGTCATCCCATACTGATACCAAGTAGGCCATCCCATACCGATACCAAGTGGGTCACCCATACCGATACCAAGTAGGTCATCCCATACTGATACCAAGTAGGTCATGCCATACTGATACCAAGTAGGTCATGCCCAACGTATTGATATTCGCTATGACATCTGAGCCAACGATTACCAGAAGATATATACTGGTAAGATATAAATATGTCATGGATCGCGCCGTGCCAGCAATGGCCACCATATCATTATCCAGAAAGGCAGTTAAGGGGGCGTACCAACGATTACCAGTATACCAGAATACTGAGGTCCTCTGCCAGCAATGCCCACCATATTGATACCCGGAAAGACAACTAATCTAAGTGTGGATCAGCATGTTGATAAAAAGTAAGTCATCGCCTGCGTAGTGCCAGCAATGGCCAGACCAGCTTATAATAATAATATAGCTGCAATTGCTGTCACCTGCATCTGGGCAGGTATCACCCAGACCCCCTGTCACTGTCTCGCTGATGCACATTGGCCCAAGTTAGACTTCATGTGTACAAACCTTGTCCCGAATACCTACATGTCAGGGTTCGGCTCGGTAGCTCGGTGGGCTAGAGCGCTCGCCTTGAGTGCTCTGGCCACCTGAGAGCCTAACGGCACGTGGATCGAGCCCCGCCCTGGTCATGTCGGTGTGGTCTCAGGATAAAGCCATGTCCTTCTTCGCAAAGAGTAGGGGATTACCCCGGGGACATGGCTCCACTGTCCCTTCCTTCTCCCACTATATGACGCGATATGACCAAATGTGGTTAAAGCGCCCTGAATATGCAACTGACCTACATGTATTGGCGCAATGGCGCTCCGGCACAGGAAAGTAGCTCTCCTATTACGACCAGCCACCATGTGATGGGGGGAATGACGTCACAGAGAACCTTTCAACAAACCCGCAAGTGGGCACATCCTATATGTGGGTGGTGCTCATCAGCGCTCAAGGATATCGGATGTTTTGCATCCGTCTGTCGGGAACTTATTTAATGTGTTTTTTAAAGAAATTTAACAATTCCTATTTATTACACACCAACGATATTATTCCGCCAAGAAAAGTGTATCAGTACTATTATAACTACTATAAAGTAGGCATGACCAGGGTAGGGTAATCGGTCGTATGAAACCGTTGGCGTGTCATTGGTTGCTAGCATGCACCCAAGCTGTTGGAAGATAAATATAGCCTCATCAATATACTTTCTTGGGCTTCCCGCTGAGATTTATTTACCCGGAGCCTCACACCGCCGCCTCGGGCTTAGCTCTATGACGCGTCACTGTACGCAGAGGCCTAGCCCTCACGCCCTTCGTCTCCACATCGCTCCACTATATCCTGTTATAAGTAGTTATTTTTGCCGTTGCCCGCTAGGACTACTGCTGTCTGACCTAATTTCTATTAAAAGAAGTCTCCTGCCCTAACCAAAAACCGCCGAAGGAAGAGTGCTTTTATAACATTTAATGGAGAGTTGGAAGAGATTGTATTATATTTATTTATATATATCTATATATATATCTAAACCAAGTCTTTTATCTATATATATCATACGTCTATATAGCATTACAAACATAAGGTTATGAATATTAGCAGGATGTGAGATTTTGCCGCGGAGGAGCCCAACCGTCCTTTCCAGCGGAAATCGCTTTACCGGAATTCAGCCATTATATACGTATGAATTACTAAATAATAGAAATAACTAATATAAATGCAAAAGTTAAGGCAGCATACATTTTGATTAGTCAGCGATATGAGAGTAATATGATAGTAATTACTCTTCGGATCACTTGTGACAGGACTGGATTTGTTCTGATCGTTATTTGATCTTCTGCTGTGTAGCTCTGTCCTGTGTTTACTTTACTCCTACGTCACTTCTGCGAAAAAAACAACTACGGTACTAAACTCTCATTTACTTTTCTTTTCTTTCTCCACATGTTTTCCCCGAACCGATCATCTCCTTAAATCTGTCAGCAGGGTTAGGCACTTTCCGAGTGATCCTGCTATTGTAGAGATAAGCTAAGTGGGTGCTTTCACGGCGCCACGAGGCAGTTCACCAAGTGAGGCTGTCTGCTAGGAAGCCTTACTGAGGTCACCATACCTACTACACCTGATGAATCAGTTAAGCGCAGCGACGGCGTGCTTAGTGTGTGCCCGAAAGCCATGCAGTCACAATACAATTCCGGGAAGAAAATACCTACGTATGATGCCGTTAGCGGGTTGGCTTTTTTTTCAGGTCTTTTCATTGGAAGCATAAACGTTATGCATTTCCCCTTTTTTCCGTAAATATTTACACGAACTGGCATAGCGCATACCGTATAGAGGGGAGAGCTTATTTAAAACAATTATTACGCAGAATTTAATAGTCTTGCTGTACCCCCAACATTGCCATCCATTTATGTTTTAAGATATCTCCCTCCCACTCTTCCACTTCACCAAAACAACTCAGTATAATGCCAACAGGTTTGTGCATTACACAATGGAAAGCTGACTGCATGAATGCGGTTTTCGAATAAGTATCAAACGATTATTCTATTTTCGCATTCCACTAGCCTTCACTATACGTACATAAAGGGATGATCTATGTAATGGGGAGAGAGTGCCACCTGCCACTGTCGACGGCAACCCTCGCACGCCTCTAGTAGGTTCAATATGGGTATCTGTCAATATCGCGCAGACCGCGCACGGTGAATGAGATCACGGTTGGCGAGCGCTAACTTATAATGTGCCCGTGCGTAGGTTGGAGGAGGTGGGGCCGGCAGGCGGCGGGCGGCGAGGCGACCAGGTGGCCAGAAGGCGGTCGTGTGAAATGAGGAGTCAAGCGTGCGCTCTGTGAAATAACGCCCCGTTTGATCCCCAGCAGCCCGCTCGTCTCAATTCGATTTTGTGACACTTGACGGTAATAACGTTCTGTACCGGGTTAACCGCCTCCCCCGCCCACACCTGTAGTTAATCCATCGAGATTTAATCAATATTCACTTCCCGCCGCCAGGAAAGAGAGAACTTCGCTTAATTTAAGGCGCGTTACACATATCTGTATAGTAACACCTGACGTGATGTCCTAACACGGGCGTGCAGGCTCCACTCTATATATACAGTATATTTAGGTTAAGGGGCAACATTTTTACATCATAGATTGAACATGACGGTGACACCTAGAAAGACAAATAGGGAAAGGCAAAGAGAGAAAAACAGAGAGGATGGGAGGGGAGTGGGAGAGTGAGAGAGAGGCTTGAGAGGGAGAGAGAGAGAGGGGAGAGGGGATACGCGAGAATGGTGACAGAGTGTCAATCATTTTACTTCGAATCGATGTCAGGTCTGTTCTTTTTTCTGAATACGATTTCTGTTTAGACAAACACCTTCGTTGATGTAGCTTGTAGACATTCACGCCGTCACAACTTCTCCTGCACGATATCGGGTCCCGTTATCACAGGTGGTAGCGGACGTCCGCCAACATAATATCGATCCACCGTCGCGGACCGAGCCGAGAACACGCCTCTTTGGGGCTTGAGAAATGCCTAAAGTCAATAGGCTAATGTGTAACTGGGGGCGTTATTAACAGGTGTTTGTGATATGGTCACGGACGCGGCGGTCTGTGTTATTTCTGCTGGTTTGTGATTATATGTATATATTTTTTTTTTTTTAGGTGGCCTACATGCTAGCGACTTGCAAGTCTTATTATTGGGAGTCTCCTCAACCAATGCCAATTTTGTTTTCGGCTCATTTTACTGTCTTTGTTTATTGGCATGTTTGAAATAAATATATTCTTGATCTTGTGTGTTCGCGTGTAGTGCGACCTCGTCCCACCATGAGACGGGTAAAGTGGTGGCGTGTGGTGGGGGTCGGGTGGTGGGTAGTGGGTGGTGGGTACCGGAATGCAGGGCCTGATAACCTCATCTAATGCTGTATGTTAATAACGAGGAAACTCGTGAAGTAAATAAAATAAAAGGGAGCGCAAGGAGTGTCAAAAAGATGGAAGATCGTGAGTACAAGAGTAGAGAGTGTAAAGAGACGACAACAGTACCATTTGAATTGCTGAACTGGTCTCAGCATCTCCATCTGAATGCGAGTCACCTGTTGGTCAAGACGGACAGGACACAGGGGGGGAGGGACCTAAAAATGGTATCATGAGAAGCAAGAGGGGGAGAGAGGGAGGGAGTGAGCAAGAGACAGAGATAGTGGATGAGAAAAACAGAGAAAGCCAATTGTTAAGTGGGGACAGCGATATGGAAAACGAAAAACCCGCAAGAGACAGAGAAAGTATAAACAGATCGATAGAAAGAGGTAAAGAATGTGACAACCGGAGAGAGAGAAAGAGAGAGGAAGGGAGAGAGGAAGGGAGAGAGAGGGAGGGAGAGGGCGGGGGGGGGGAGGTGACAGTATGTGATGCACCATGTTTCCCGGAATGGCTACCCGTTTCCGGGGACTGGGGGCCGCGGTGGGGGGGCTGGGGCTGGGGGGTGGGGGGCGTGGGCGTGGGCCGGGCATGACGAACGCCATAAACCCTGACATCAGCGCGGAATAAAGCTATCCGGAAACAGGGCGTTGATTTAGTCTGTTTGCGTTGGAGGCACGGATCTGCTTATAGCTGTGTAGATCCGGGCCGTGGAATGGGTTCCCCTGGCTCGCACCGGGCAGGGAGGGGCATCAGGTACAACACACTCTCAGCCTACGTACATACATACAGACATACAGGGATGTGTATACACAGGTACTGTGGATCCGAGACGGTTGCCTGGGTCCGGTTATATCGGCCCCGAGCCCCGAGGCCAGACGCCAGCCTCGCCAGCCTCGCCAGCCAGTCACCGGGGGAGTGGGGTCCCTGCGACCGATTGACCTCACGGTCTGACCCCGGCAGGCCCCGGCGGTGGCAGACACTTGTTGCCCCCGGCGGCTAACACAGGCACCGGGGTGCACGGGGAAAGGGATAGGAGGGGGGGGGGGGGGGGGGCTGGGGGGCAGGGAGAGGAGACGGGGAAAAACGGTGATGGATATGGTGATGGTGATGAGAGTGATGGGGGAGAGGGTGATGGTGGGGAGGCTGATGACGAAAGGGACGATGGTGAAGGTGGAGGGGTGATGGGAAGAGGGTGATCGTAGAGGGAGGGTGGTAGGGGAGAGGGCGATGGTTAAAAAGGTTGTGATGGAGGGGGCGATAGAAAAAAGGGTAATTGTAGAGAGGTGATGGTGGAGCGGGTGATGATGGAAGGGGTGATGGGGAGAAGGTGATGGTAAAGAGGCTGATGAGGGAAAGGGCGATGGTGGAGGGATGACAGAGAGAGGGTGATGGGGGGGGGTGGCGGTGGTGGGATGGGCGATGATGGGCGAGTGATGGGAAGAGGGAGATGGAGGAGAGGGAGATGGGGGACAGAGGGATGGGTGAGAGAGTGATTATGGTGATTAGGAGGGTCATCATATGCATTCGGTTATGGGGGAGATTGTGATGACGGAGGGGGTGGTGGTAGAGAGGGTTATGGTGGAGAGGGTGGTGGTAGAGGGGGTGGGGTGGAGAGGGTGGTGGTAGAGAGGGTTATGGTGGAGAGGGTGGTGGTAGAGGGGGTGGTGGTAGAGAGGGTGGTGGTAGAGGGGGTGGGGTGGAGAGGGTGGTGGTAGAGAGGGTTATGGTGGAGAGGGTGGTGATAGAGGGGGTGGTGGTAGAGAGGGTGGTAGTAGATATGGTGATGACGGAGAGGATGGTGGTAGAAAGGGTTATGGTGGAGAGGGTGGTGGTAGAGGGGGTGCTGGTGGAGAGGGTGGTGGTAGAGGGGGTGGGGTGGAGAGGGTGGTGGTAGAGATGGTGATGACGGAGGGGGTGGTGGTAGAGAGGGTTATGGTGGAGAGGGTGGTGGTAGAGGGGGTGCTGGTGGAGAGGGTGGTGGTAGAGGGGGTGGGGTGGAGAGGGTGGTGGTAGAGATGGTGATGACGTAGGGGGTGGTGGTAGAGAGGGTTATGGTGGAGAGGGTGGTGGTAGAGGGGGTGGGGTGGAGAGGGTGGTGGTAGAGATGGTGATGACGGAGGGGGTGGTGGTAGAGGGGGTGGGGTGGAGAGGGTGGTAGTAGAGATGGTGATGACGGAGGGGGTGGTGGTAGAGAGGGTTATGGTGGAGAGGGTGGTGGTAGAGGGGGTGGGGCGGAGAGGGTGGTGGTAGAGATGGTGATGACGGAGGGGGTGGTGGTAGAGAGGGTTATGGTGGAGAGGGTGGTGGTAGAGGGGGTGGTGGTGGAGAGGGTGGTGGTAGAGGGGGTGGGGTGGAGAGGGTGGTGGTAGAGATGGTGATGACGGAGAGGATGGTGGTAGAGAGGGTTATGGTGGAGAGGGTGGTGGTAGAGGGGGTGCTGGTGGAGAGGGTGGTGGTAGAGGGGGTGGGGTGGAGAGGGTGGTGGTAGAGATGGTGATGACGGAGGGGGTGGTGGTAGAGAGGGTTATGGTGGAGAGGGTGGTGGTAGAGGGGGTGGTGGTGGAGAGGGTGGTGATAGAGGGGGTGGTGGTAGAGAGGGTGGTAGTAGAGATGGTGATGACGGAGAGGATGGTGGTAGAGAGGGTTATGGTGGAGAGGGTGGTGGTAGAGGGGGTGGTGGTGGGGAGGGTGGTGGTAGAGGGGGTGGTGGTGGGGAGGGTGGTGGTAGAGGGGGTGATGACGGAGAGGGTGGTGGTAGAGAGGGGTTATGGTGGAGAGTGTGGTGGTAGAGGGGGTGGTGGTGGAGAGGGGTGGTGATAGAGGGGTGGTGGTAGAGAGGGTGGTAGTAGAGATGGTGATGACGGAGAGGATGGTGGTAGAGAGGGTTATGGTGGAGAGGGTGGTGGTAGAGGGGGTGGTGGTGGGGAGGGTGGTGGTAGAGAGGGTTATGGTGGAGAGGGTGGTGGTAGAGGGGGTGGTGGTAGAAAGGGTGGTAGTAGAGATGGTGATGACGGAGAGGATGGTGGTAGAGAGAATAATGGTAGCCAGTGTGCTTGTCCAGATGATGAATGACGATAAAAAGACTGAAGATGAAGATGTTAATGATAGATAGAACAAGGATAAGAGAGTGATGATGAAGATTGTTATGGAAATAGCAATGACAAAGAATGGTAATGAAAGAAAGACATTGTGGTTGAGAGAGAACGGCCAAAGACTGATGCTGGCGATGGGTCATGGCAGAGCGGCGATCGATGATGATGATGATGATGATGAGACTGATAGCATCCCATCTGTGGCCCGGCAGACTGACCTCTACCACTTCGGACCCGGTCGGGACGGCTGGTCGGAGAAACACAAAGGAAAACGCGAACAAGATAAGTTATTATGAGCCGTTGGCAAGGTACGAGGCCGCCAGAGTAGCAGGAGACAGAAGAAGCAGCAAAGAGGTGTGGGTGGGTGGTTGGGGGGATGGGGGTGGGGGAGAGGAGTGACAGGGACTCACGGAGCGAGTTTCATATTGTGTTGTGTGTTGGGTTGGTTGGTTCAGGACATGCATGACGGCTGTGAGTGCAGGGGATACTTGGAGCTGCGGATAGCAGTAAATGTTAGCATTTCCACGGGAGATATTTGCTGCTGATAGCGGTAAATGTAACCGTTTCCACGAGAGATATTTCAAGGAAGCAAGGGGGGTTAAAGTGACACGGGGAGGGTTGTTACGACCAATTGGTAATAGGAGTTCGCTCATGACTTGTTGTATGTTGAGTTGTTGTTCTTTGGTTAATTCGTGTGGGGTCAAGGGCAAGACCAAGGAAGTAAAGCCATGGCTCATGTCTCCCACCATCCGCATGTCTGCATCAACTAAGGCAACCCTGTTTCTTTTCAGGAAAATTTACATGCGTATATTCAAACTATGTCAATAAAACGTGTCCGAGACCCAGAATGAAGCCATTTTCCCCATGTGCTAACCCACACTTTGTGGTTGGATTTCTGCATAATATCCGAATATTCTTTAATATCCGTTAATGATGACTGTCATATGGGACGTTCTTGTTTGGTTTCTTGCACTCTAAGCAGCATCCAGGGTCCGTAGTCCTCGGTGACTGAGAAGGCATCCAGGGATATAATAACGGGTTAATCGTCGCTTGTACTAAGAGCTATTAACAAGCGGAGCAAAAGACAGAAACGACATAGATACGCGTAAAAAGAGGGTCATACTGAGAGGCAAAAAACTGCAGGCTTCCTTTGCAATTTTTCGAATGTGCCGCCATCAACTAACATCATTAGTCTCTTCAAACTGTAACTGGCACGCATGACAATTATTGCATTAATTACTACATAGAACAGGCTTGTATTTTTTGTCAAAGAATACTTTTATTTTATTTTGCAAATGACAAATTATGCAAAAATAGATATTTAGTAATTATGTCATATACATGACGCTGTCATCGATGCAAAGCAAAAAGCCTCTTAATATCAAATAATATCCCAATATATCTATTTTGAAGCAGAAACTGCCAGATGATATATTGTTTCGGTCATAACGATCAGTTTTGTCTGGTAGCACAAAGTCAGACCGTAGCAGCTTTGGGAATGCATCGTTTGACCCACACTGCGAGGTCGCCGCACGCTCTGATATTACGGAAACCAACCCTCACCACGTGGAGAAGAAAATTGAAACACAAGCGGTCCAATCGTCGGCACGAGAGGTCGCAAAATATGAGCGGCCCATTACTGCACTTATTCCCCGTCCGCCTGTTCGACTTTGTCCGGCGCATTTACACGAGAGTAGATTTTAGCGGAGTTGAGGGAGCGTCAATGATTAATGCCGGAAACGCACATCCAATAACAACTGCAAAATCGCGCGTAATTATGCGTCGTTGCGGGTCCCCGAGCCCGTGAAGAGGCAGTCCGTGGTGAGGTCACCACGGCCTGGGCCAGGGCAAAACGTACACGAAGTGGACGGACGCCAGTCGCTGAAGCGATTAACCCATGACGTCATCATAGAGGGTGTCTGAGCCATGCCCAAGACGTCAGCGTGAAGAGTGCCAAAGCAATAATGGAGACGGTGAAGAATGGGGGGGTGGCGGAGCGGGGGGGGGGGGGGTGCGTGAGGGGAGGATGGGAGAGCCATGGGGATAAACGGGAGAACGAGGGTGGTTAATTTAATAGGAGATCCGGAGTGGTGAGGGGGAGATCCAGCGTGGGGGAAGGGGAGGGACAGCCCGGGTGATGAAAAAAAAAGAGGGGGCGGGGGGGGGGGGGGGGTAGGGGGTCGCAGGGTAGATATAGGAGAGCAAAGAGAGGGGAAACTCCAGGGTTACGAGGAGAGAGCCGGTCGGGGGCGGGGAGGCAGCATGGTAAAGGGGGGAGCGAGCAAGAGTGGAGAGGAGGGCAGGTGGCGAAGGGCAGAGCAAGGGTTTGAGAGGGGGCCAGGTAGTTTAAGGGACAGCCCGGTGGCCAGGAAAGAGCCTAGGGTGAAGATGGCGGGGTGGGGCGAGGGGAGAGGGGAGGGGGGGGGGTAAGAGAAAATGTAGCCCTCTCATATTTCATGTTCGTTGTAGGCACAATACCGGACAACAGGTCGATTGGCAATAACATTCACTGGAAACAACTTATAGTGTCCTTATTATTTATTACAGTATATCCGGTATGTGTATATAGACACGTCATGCAATGGGGGCCAGTGCGTATGTGTGTGCGTGTGTGTGTGTGTAGTTAGTGGGGTGGGAGGAGTAGCCTGAACTGTGGCCCTGGCTCGTTGATAGCAAAGCAAATGGAGGGAAAGCCATTTGTGGGGATAATCACCCTATTCCAGGTTCATTTATCATCACACTGACACGGCAAATACCCTCCATACCGGCACTGCGAGCGTCGCCTTGGCCGTTGGAGCGGCTCCTCTTTTGCGCTACCAATTTCACACTGGGCCGACGCCGCCAGACTCTTTAGTATAGGGTTGGAGCTGTGTTTTTTTTCGTCCAAAGTATGCGATGAGCACTCAGTATGGGTAAAAGAGGTGGCACTAAACATCAGGCGTTGTGCGGGCCAACGATACATCCGCATCTCCATATGGCAACTGCCCAATGATATATGAAATACGCAAGCGTGGGTGGTCGTCTTTTATTGCGGGAACGCGATAAGATTTATTGTCATGTGGGACGCCTCAAACAACGCCCATTATTGTACAAATGTCTATATATACATGTATATGTATCATTAAGGTTGTTAACTTTCACCTCCTATCCATGATTAACTCGCAATAACGGTTTGCTTCTTATTGTTGCTCTGGTCATGTGGTTATTGCGGCCATAACGGTTTGACTTATTATTGCTGCTCTGGTCATGTGGTTATTGCGGCAATAACGATTTGACTTGTTATTGCTGCTCTGGTCATGTGGCTATTACGGCAATAACGGTTTGATTTGTTATTGTTGTTCTGGTCATGTCGTGGTCACCACAGGGCGCCACGCCCCTCTCCCCCCCCCCCGCATCCCGACCCCCCCCCCCGGCCCCCCGGCCCTCCCATCCACGCCTACGCCGCCCGCTACACTCCACGATACATTATTAATGCTGCTGTAGCTAGGAGACATGAATGACACAGCAGTCAAGTACCAGTCCAACTGACGCTTATATATTAACAATGCACAACACGCAGAGCAATATATATACGTGTGTTGGCGATGCATTCCTGTTGGGCACGCCTCCCATTCATATCAACACCTAATGGGCAGGTTATTGCCGTTCTAGATGAAGACAGGCAGGCGGCTGCAGGTAATCCAACCCTAGCGGTGATATTTATGGGCAACACCAGATGGCGCTAGCATTTCCCTTCGAAGAAACATGAGAATGAATCTGTATTATATATCTGTGTGTGTGAGTGCGATGAAAGGTTACCTATGTCGTACGATGACCTGATAGGATCCTTAATGCTTTCACGAATGAAACATTAACATACTAGTGTCGGATAGTTCACATGCACTTGTTGCGAATCGATATGGAAGATACAGGCGATAAACCGTGTTAAATATGATAATGTTGATGTCGTAGAAGCACACACCACATGCCACGCCCGGCTCTCTGTACTACTGGGTCCAGTGGGCTGGGGGTCAGCGCGGCTTTGTTGAGTGCACTCTAGCTGTTAGGTCAGCCATCGTGCCGAAAGGTCCGGCGTTCGCGCCCCTCTGGGGACCACCCGAATGGTCTGGTGGTTAGCGCGGCTTTGTCGAATGCACTCTAGCTGCTAGGCCAGCCATCGCGTGCCGAAAGGTCCGGCGTTCGCGCCCCTCTGGGGACCACCCGAATGGTGTGGTGGTCAGCGCGGCTCTGCCAAATGCACTCTGGAAGGTCTGGGGTCCGCGCCCCGGCTGTACCAAGGTATACGTTCATGTGGGATAAAGATCCCACGGCCTTCCTCGAGAAGAGTAGGCGTTACTTCGGGTTGGTTGGTTGGTTGGTTATTCAGGAGGCTTTAACCACTTTTGGTCATCTCGCGTCAATGGGGGAAGGAAGGGAGAGTGGAGCCATGTCTCCGGGGGTAACCCACACCACAGGCACACACCACAGACACACACCACAGACACACACCACAGACACACACCACAGACACACACCATAGACACCACCCAGACACACACAACAGACACACACCACAGACACACACCACAGACACACACAACAGACACACACCACAGACGGGTAACGTGGCTCTGCTCTACCATCGATCAGCCGGATGGACGCAATATGCATGAAGATTAAAAATGTCTTTCGGAAATCAACTTCCATCGAGAATAGTTACAGGTTTCGCTTTAAGTCCTCACGTAGATTACAGAAGCGCATTTAAAGTAACATTGTACCCTCCGTGGCTTTGGTCGGGAAGACTCGAAGGCGAGCAGGACCACAACTTGTCGATAACAACGCAATATTGCCGGAACGAACAATAATATCACTCGACCAAAGGCGATATACAAATATACATCTGGCGGGAGAGTCCTGCCGCTTCAATCACGGGGTAGAGTTATCGTTTCTGCCGAGTGACGTGAGCGGCCCAGAGATCCGTGATTAATGGTCTAAGCGACCGATACACGTGGACTCCGTTGTTACGGTTTGTCGCCGGCCATCAAGCTTTGTTATTAAGCCACGCGGTCCGCGGCGGTGGTATATTGACACGACCAGACGGCTTAGGAGACATCTATCAGGGCGAGACATCTATCAGGGCACGGGGTGGGCGGGTGGGGGGTGGTATGGGGAAAGGCAGCTCCGGGAGGGAGGGGCGTGGGGGGGGGGATATGGCTTAGTGGGAACATCCATCAGGGGACAGCGGGTGTGGAGGGTGGGGTGGGGGTGGGGGGGGGCAGCCTAGGGGGAAAGGCAGCCCCGCGGGGAGAGGGGCATAGGCGTAGTGAGAGATACATCAGGGGACAGCGGTGGGGGGTGGGAGGGAGTGGGGGTTGGCAGCCCAGGGGAATGGAGGGGGCGGGGGCTAGCGTGAAAGCAGCCCCGGCGGGGATGGGGCAAACGGCTTAGGGAGACAGCCATCAGGGATGGGGGGGGTGGCAGCCAAGGGGAGTGGGTGAGGGGGGAGGGAGGACACGGCTTAGGGTAACATCCATCAGGGTAGAGGAGGCGGCCCCACGGGAACTTGTATATATGTTCGGCGGTAGTTATATGTGTCTGGCTCTATAGGTCGGAGAAGTGGATGATTGGGCCAATAACCCGTGGGTTATGGGTGGGGAGTTGCGGGTGGGGGAGGTGACGGTTGAGGGGGCAAAGAGGAGGGAGGGGGCAGGGGGGTTTCGGCATGAAATGGTGGAAACGAAATGGAAATAAGTTTTACAAAAGACAGCAAAACAATTGGTAATGGAACAGCGGGGTGGTGTGAGGGTAAGTAGCGATAGACGAGCGGCAGAAATAGCAGGTTAGGAGGTGATAGAAAATGGAGAATAGCGTGGAGGGCGAGCTTGTGTCGTATGTAGGGAGGAGGGGGGAAAGGCAATAATATCAGAGGGGAGGCGCGGGGGGGGGGGGGGATGAAGGCGGGTGTAGGAGAGATGACAGAGAGACAGGTGAAGGAACCAAGGCAAAGGTGACACGTCCGGCAGCATCATAAACATGGAAGAGGAAGACATTAACATTCATTATATTCAGAGATGGACATGGAAATGGGATTGCAGCTGGAAAGACAAGGCGAGGTAGAAATAGATAAATATATATCTGAAAAGCAGACCTATATGCATGAGCCTACAAAGAAATGCTTAACGCGCAAGGAATAGATGGACAGAAGGGGTGAAGGGAGAACACGGACGCCTATAACGCCAGCCTTGGCAAAGGGGAAAAGCTCGGAGCCCCAACCTCAGGCCAACCAGGCAGTCAGGGCTACAGCGGAGGGAAGGAGGGGAAGGAAGGGAGAGGATAGGAGGGAGGGAGGGGGGTCACCCTGACGCCGCCTGGCTCAGGTAACCGAAGGCGTCAGGGGTGAGAGGGGTGAGACGGGGGAGAGGGGTGAGAAAGGGGGGAGGGCGGCAGAAGGGAGGGGTGAGTGGATCTGGGAAAGCAAATATGCCGTCATGACTTCAGTACCATTAAGGTGTCAATATCCAGGGCAACCAAGACAACACGCTCCCTCCCCGAATACTGCTTCCCCCCCCCACCCTACCCCGCTGAATTCCTTCCCTCACCGCCTTCCTCCCCACCCCACATCCTCCCAGCCTCCCTACCCACTCCACGCCTCATCCCAGGGTCAGACCGGTTTAGCTTTAAGCCCAGCTGATGCAGATCAGATCAGACCAGTTGAGATCAGTGCGGCTCTGTTCGGATTCAGTTCATCCCAGCAATGTGGTGAACTGGCACGGATTTCTGTTTGCTAGAGCAGCAGTTCCTTGTCTGTCAGTCAGTCTGTCAGCGAGTGGTTCTTTGGCTTTGCCAGCAGGACTGGATGAAGTGAAGGGCATGAGGGTGGCCGGGGGGGTGGGGGCGGGGGACGGTGGGCAGGTTGAGTGAGCCGGTGGAGGCTGGGGGAGGGGGGGGGGGGGAGGGTAAGGGGTAGATGGCCGGGGTGTGCAGGTGTCCATAGCAGAGAGATGATGGCAGGCAAAAGGCCAGGGAAGACTAAGTGGATTGGGTTGAGGCCGGAGTGCACAGTATGCAACACATATGTTTAGCAGAAGACGGGGAAGAACCGACAGGAGAGACAAGAGAGGGACGGAGAGACAAAGGTAAAGAGAAGTCAGAGGCGGAACAATAAGGGCGCAGACATATACATGTAAATACAGAAATATATGTAAAAGGAATAGACATACGTATAGATGTATTGTAATTATATATATTTATATATATTGCAAAACAGAAACCAAAATCCTGACAGAGAGAGAGGGGGGAGAGAGATGGGCAGAGAGAGCGAGAGAGAGCAGGGAGAATGATGACATATATACAGAGAGAGAGAGGGAGCGAGAGGGGGGAGGGAGAATGATGACATATATACAGAGAGAGAGAGAGGGAGAGAGAAGGGGGTGGGAGGGAGAGAGGGGAGAATGATGACATATATACAGAGAGAGAGAGGGAGAGAGAAGGGGGAGGGAGAGAGAGAGGGGAGAATGATGACATATATACAGAGAGAGAGAGGGAGAGAGAAGGGGGAGGGAGAGAGAGAGGGGAGAATGATGACATATATACAGAGAGAGAGAGGGAGAGAGAGAGGGGAGGGGAGAGAGAGAGGGGAGAATGATGACATATATACAGAGAGAGAGAGAGGGAGAGAGAAGGCGGGGGGAGAGAGAGAGGGGAGAATGATGACATATATACAGAGAGAGAGAGAGGGAGAGAGAAGGCGGGGGGAGGGAGAGAGGGGAGAATGATGACATATATACAGAGAGAGAGAGGGAGAGAGAGGGGGGGGGAGAGAGGGGAGAATGATGACATATATACAGAGAGAGAGGGAGAGAGAAGGGGGGATGGGGGAGAGAGAGAGGGGAGAATGATGACATATATACAGAGAGAGAGGGAGAGAGAAGGGGGGATGGGGTAGGGAGAGAGGGGAGGAATGATGACATATATACAGAGAGAGAGGGAGAGAGAAGGGGGGGGGAGAGACGAGGGCGAGAATGATGACATATATACAGAGAGAGAGAGGAAGAGAGAAGGGGGATGGGAGACGAGAGAGGGGAGAATGATGACATATATACAGAGAGAGAGGGAGAGAGAAGGGGGGAGGGAGACGAGAGAGGGGAGAATGATGACATATATACAGAGAGCGAGAGGGAGAGAGAAGGCGGGGGAGGGAGAGAGGGGAGAATGATGACATATACAGAGAGAGGACGGGAGAGAGCAGGGGGGGGGGGAGGGGGAGGGGAGAGAGGGGAGGGGGGAAGATCGAGAGGGAGAGATCGGTGAGACGTGAGAGAATGAGTAAATCACAACACATGACGATGAAGATGACGCGATGACTGGAGTAAGACAGGCCTCAGCCATAAGACACACGCGTCACGCGGCGTGGTACCGATGGCATAAGCAATGACATGGATAAAGACACGATGCAAGGACAATGGACACGAACGCCTATGACGCCAGCCTTCTCAAAGGGGAAAGCGCGGAGCCGCATCGTCAGGCCACTGAGGCCCCCAGGCTTGGTTTTATCGATATCTACTTGCTGCTTACCATGTTTTAATTAGTTTTTGTTCCAGAAGCTCACTTATTTTGATACGTTAAGGGGTTTAGACGCGAATTTAGATTGAACTTAACCTGTATTGCACGATATAGCCTACACACTGAAATGGGCCGTTAAGCCCCGATCAAATCAAATCAAATCAAAGCATGTACCCCCATCCCTCCCTCCCCCAGGCCCCGCCCCCATCCCCCCCCCCATCTCTCGAAAAGAAAAACATACCAGAAAGCACCATTAGCAAACCCATAATAAAGAGGAGAAAGAAAATACAGATATCCTGTTGTTTAACATAGAGTGACTCCAACATGGCGGAAGGAACGCTAGCGTCCAACCACTGTATGACCATACCACCCCAGCTCTTGGTGTTTATTGCACGTAGACAGATTGGGTGAGTGTGAAACCATAAGGTTATTCGATATTGTGTCAACAGAGTGGCTCGGCCTATGGCGGAGATCCGTAGACAGACGGGGAGGCGTAGAAACAGGTGAAGAGGTTAAAAAATCAGTGAAGCGCCGACGAAGGATATTGTTTCTGCGGAGAGACAATGACCATGGGTAAAATAAATACAATACCCGAGGAGCCTGGGACTGACTAGTCAGGATAGGATATACTGGCAAGTAAGGCGATATGTTCAAATATACATAATATATTTCTATATTTCTGTACCTATATCTCTGTATATATCAATGTACATATATATATATGTACATAATTATATATATATGTATATACATATTGCCCAGGAGATAGAGGTATATATACAACAGCGTAAGG
>OZ025255.1:9933616-10001635 GCA_964019135.1 Arenicola marina
AGAAACACACACTTCGCCATTATCAGCCATCATAATTTCACTGCTTGGCAAAAGCCCTTTCCACTGACGTCAGTACTGTCCGTGACTGTGATAAACTGCTATGTTTTACTGGCAAATTTATCCATCTCATATTTTTATTTTAGGTCTGGTCTTCTCTTTCTGTGTTTGCTTTTTCTAGGGTACCGATTGATAAACCTTTCCCATCATTTATTCATCTCCTCTTCTTGCTATGAGTCTGTCCAACCTCCATTTTTGTCCGCTTAATTACTTGTAAGATAAATTTACTTACTAGTCAGCAGTCGGATCCATATTGAACCTTTTCTATCTCTTGGTGTTATCTGAGTGTAGCCCTTTCCATTGCCCCCGTGTAATTCTGAATAAACTTTCAAATAATCTTGTCAGTTCTCATGTTTCAAATGCATGAACAATGACTGTTATCACGTTTTGATTTAGACCTTCTAGACATTATTGTTGAATATGACTTTCGTCTTACTTCTGTTCATCTTTGACCCTATTTTGAAGCTTCTCTAAATTAGCATATTTTGTAACTCATCTGATGTTTTGATATAATTGTGAGGTATCAGCAGATTCGTAAATGATTAATATATTCTCCATCTATGTTAACTTGTATTTCTTACAGCCAGTTTTCAAAGTGTTATGTTCAAGGCTTGCAGTAAATAGTTTAGAAGATATTGTATGCAAACTCACTTATTCTTTAAATCATTATCTATTTGTATCTTTATGGTGTTGAATTATTGTTACACTCTCGATTCTTTAATAGCGTGCTCATGGATTAAAGGTTCTACTGAGTCAAATGCTTTATTATAATCTACAAAAGCCAAATGGAAAACGTTTGTTGGTTTTTTGTATTTAAGCGGACTATAGTTGAGTAACCATTCTTGATCACTACTAGTTCGAATGGTTGAATTTTTCATCTGGAGTGTTCGATAGTTCCTTCGTAAGTATTTTTGAAAATAGTTCAATATATATTGGATATCATGTAATGTGATGTAATTGTCAATGCCTTAGTTATATCCTTCCTTGTACAGTAAGATCATTATCCCAAGACAGAAATTTTGAGGCACTTTTCTTTCACTCTGGTGTTATAGTGAGTGAATAGTTGCGTTTGTCCTTTATGAGAGAGCTTCCCTGTACCTTTTTAAAAGTTTGGTTTTGTGCCACCATCATTTGGGGATTTTTCGATTATTATATTCTCAATCTCAAATTTTCTGTTGTTATGCTTGGAACAGCACTTTTCTCTACTAGAGTGTCAGTTAGTGGTGGTCTTATTTTCGAAGCGAACAAATTCCCATAGTATTCTTCGGTTGTTCTCATCTTCTTGTCTATACACTTGATAGATCAAATCTTTCATCTTATTATTCTATACGTTTCGAATTTGTTGAAAATTGTTGACTTTCTCTCTTTCGGACATCACTTCACTAGTTCTTGTTTCCGATGGAATTTTTCTTTTCTTCTTCTTTATGTTGCTATTATCCCTTTGTTCTTTTTCTTTTCTTCCTCTTGCTTCTCCTCTTTTTGTTCTTTTTCTTGTTTTTTTTTGTTGTTGTTGTTGCTGTTGTTGGTGTTTTTCTTTTCCTTCTTCAGAATATTCATCCCCGAAGTATTATCATTATTTCTTTAGATATTAGGACATTAAAAGGCTTTGTCCATCTGAATTGGAAGATTATAGCTATTATGAACAATGATTAAGAAACTTACACTAGTATCAGTAAAAATAAGCCATTTATTGAGTAGTTTGAAGCATTTTGGTAAAGGTTATATTTATAATGTCATAGTTCAAGATATTCCAGATGAATAATTTGTCACGTTGAACATGGGCTGGCAACTTTTTTTCAAGTTTATAACAACAGAATTAACCCAATAGTAAAGACGGGTGTGCCAAGTACAAGTAGCCGAAAAGACAATAAAATAATAGCTTTTTCTTTCATACCCTCTATATAATATTTAGCAGAAAGAAAACAGGAAGAGAACACAAGATAAAAACAATAAAACGAAAGAAGTGTACCTAAAAATGCGATATTCTTACAATTATTTGGGAAAAGCACCAAAAGAAAAAACAAACAAAAAACAGAACAAACAACGAAGTTTCTCTTTGTCAAAGTTAAAGCAGACTAAAAAAACATTTACATTGTTAATCTGATTGTTACAAATGACAAAGGATTATTCCTTGAACAAACAAACAAACTTGCTGAGACAATTCCTGTTTTGGGAAGTTAGTCTTTATTGAAAATAACATTTGCCCACTTTGCAACGCTTTTGTGCGACAAAGTCAAGTACGCAAGAAAACAACTCTGACTTGTATATTTCTTATTTCTTACAAATAATTCATTTATTATCCATCTATATATCTATCCTGGCATTCAGACATTCTTTTTCACTGACCACTGATAATGAGCCTGATCCTTACAGTGGTGGTAATGTGCGAGACAACAGTCTGTAACTAAGCATTTATCTATTTCTGGTAGTTTGTATTGATCTGTCTATCCAAGTCATGTACATAAATCTTTGTACGGACTTCCTGGTGTTGAGAGATGCTAGCTTGAAGACCGTTGTTCGTGAGTTCAATCACTACTTGATGTATAGAAAAGAGAGTCCTGAACGAGACAAAGGTCAGCATCTCGGTATCTATTTACCTATCTATGGAAATCTATTCATCTGTACGATCCAGGTCATGTGTATGTATCTCTGTAAGGAATGCTAAACATTGAGATATACTTGCCCCAGAGAGTTTCTAAGGAGTTTGATTCTTATATCGTACCTTGAAAGGGTTGCCCTATACAATACTGAAGCTAGTATATAGTTAACTTTTGACTGTTTCACTCTGTATTCAACACATATGTATGTATGAATCTGTCTGCCTTAGTCTGTTTTGTATATATATATATATATATATATATATATGTGTGTGTGTGTGTGTGTGTAACGTTTTGTTTCAAACATGTTTATAAGGCTAATTTATTTGATAATTTGAAGAGAAAACAAAGTGATGGAAGTTGAATGATATACTACTTGAAAAAATTGATTTTAAGACGTGTGAAAAAATGCCAAACTATCCGGTTGAATAAGTTGGTAGAAAATCAACTTGAAGATGTTTTTCTATGTTACTAGTATTCTTAGAGATAATATCATTGGTTGGTTTACGAACAGTCTGAGATTAAAAACGACACAGCGGATTCAATATTCACATGGATGAACATTCAGCTGAAGTCTGTCGTCATACTTACTGATCCCTCATCGTCAAATACGTTTTCAAATACGTAACCTATGTAAGTCAGCCCTGTGTTTCAAAAGAATCAAATGATATGTAATATCAAGTAACCCATGCGCAATATATTATGATTATACCCTATATGAAATAACAACTAAATTTACTATGGCATGAGCTAAATTCTAACATCATAGCTGAAAGGGAGGTGGTATTTGATAAACACCGCTGGAATACCATGCTGATATAAGTGTTTTGTTTTAAAATCCTCGAAACGGCCACATTGTAAACAACTGAAGTCTCAACAAAAGAGAATTTACACGGAGTATTATAATATCGAAGAATGTGTAAAACATTTATAAAACACTGAAGATAGTTGAACAACTTACACTTACTAATATTGGTAAATAAGTCACTGATTTGACATTAAAAAACTTTTTGAAAAGGTTTTGTTTAATGTGTATAGTTTTCAAAGCAATAAAGCTTATCAGATTATATATACATGAATGCAAAATGTATATACATATATGTGTATATGATATCTCTCTCTATGTATATTGCATGTGTTTCCTCGATGTTTGTGTGTCTGTTGTTGACATTAACCAGCTTTATAGATATAGTCATTCATTTTCGAAAATGTAAATGGAGTATCAGCTATAGATAGGCTCAGAGATTGATATAACAATCAATAGACGGATCAAGCTACAGAGATGTATAGATAAAAAGGAAAGCAAGAAGTAACAAAGAACAGGTCTGGTTAGTCACTCAATAGAAACTGTCTATGACCGAAGTCTTTTTGCTGCATGACGTGTTAGAGGTGATCATTAAAATTTGGGAAATGGGATCAATGAATAAGTTACTTTTTCCCCCTTTTGGGGGGGGGGTTCATTAAAAAAATTCGAATTTTCCAAAGGGGAGTATGTATGTAGCCGGACATAAACTCAGAACCAATTTAGCATAAACTTACATCGTATATTGATTCCTTACTACACAACATTTGTGAGAAATTCTGAAGAAACGGAAAAGCAAACCTTTTTAATAGACATAATAAGGAGTATATCTTCAAATCTTCAGCCCTCTGGCTCCAATTTTGCTGCTTATGTGCGTGATACATACATAGATCAATTTGAAAACTGAAGAAAACAGTTGACAGTTTTGATGACAGTTTTGGTTGACGGTTTCTTTTAAGAGAGATCGGAGAAGCGGAGCAAAGAGAAAACGTTGAAAATAAAGGCTTAACATCGAACTTGATCTCAGTATCTGATGCGAAGTAACTTTGGAAACAGCAAGACGATCTTTCAGTGTGTCCGCCTCTCTGCCCAAGGTTCCGCTGTCAACTCACAGGGTGTCCACCCGTTCTTACTCGCACACGGTCGCATGCTCTAATGATTAGTGGAACGGGAGAAGAGCTGCCTCTTCGTCGAGTCGTCACTCTGCGAATCTTCATCACCGAATGACAATATAATTAACGATTGATCTAAATTGGCAACGGAGGAGAATGTAGATTGAACGACATTTGATATCTTAAGTGGTGAGAATAGCTAGATAAGTTACGGCTTCTTGATATGTCTTATATTTCTGATTGCTCGCCTAATGGAGATATTTCCATCCTAATATTGGGTATGTGTCGAATAAAAAGAGAAAGTCAACGTGTTTCCTTGGAGATGGTAGGATGTGTGAGAAGCCAGATTAACCAGGCGACGACCTGATACTGTCATTAACTTTCAAGTCCACATTTCTCGATCAATTTGTACCTATCTGCTTGTATATCTCCGAGTAAGCATACCTGTGCATGACGGTATATAAATCTCTGAGTAATTATCTCTTTGTATATCCGTTATCTATCTATCTATATGTGCACGATTTCTGAAAGGACTCCTTTATGTACACGCACAAATACAAACAAAAAAAAATCTCTCTTCGTAGCCAACTCAGCCTGTACAAACGTACGTACCTCACTTTTACATCTATCAAGTGAATACTAGTATCCTGAATCAATGCGCTGCAAAAGAAATGTTTGAGAATCTATAAATCATGTTTGCTGGTGTATATAAATCTAATGCTTTTACATCAGTCACTTGCTTATCCACTCTTTTCGGTGCTTTACTACTATATATATATATATATTCATTGTGTCCTTAGGTCCTTACGCCGTGTTGTTGGCATGTTAGGTGATAACATCCCGGGACTTAGCAGTGATAAATATAAGCCTCTTTTGCTGGAGGCCTTTTCAGTGGTGTGAGAATGGCGAACGCTCGCACTACACTCTTGTCAGACGGTGATAGGGGGTTGTATGGGTCTTAAGTGCAGGGGAAGCAGCGAAAGTTTTTTGTGATTGATATTTGTGCGATTGTAGTAACATTATACCCATTTGATCCGCTCTATTTAACAGTAGTGACAGTGTAAGCCTCGTTGGCTGTTATGTCCAGACAACAAACATATAGCCGTATCTCCCGTTGGTATTAAGGGTCCAACAAAAACATTAACATAAGTGTTATGGGACGACAAAAGACGATATAATGACGATAATTGAGTAAATATGACGATGAATAACAAAAAAACAACCGTCTCGCAAACCACTCACCCGTTAGCTAAGTCGCTCATCAAGTAAGAATGGCATTTACAAGATAAACCATTAATCGTCGACAGTATGATTTTAAACTTCTTGGTAGGAGGCTTTAAGACGTTAAAACAATGATCAATATCACTATAGAAGATGACCTTGACTTCGCACCCCGCTCATAAAACAATACCAACGAATGTTTTTCATCGGGCGAGAGTACTTTGGCGAGTGAAGGATCAAAAATAAGATGGCCCCCTTTTGACGATCCACTAATGGAGGGAGGAGGGGGGGGGGGGGGGGTGGTAATTGGCGCCCTGCGTCTTTGCGAATAGGAAGGACTATTTTACGTTACAGTGCTTATGAAGGCAACCCCCGAGTCTCATACGACCCTGCATTGGCGTAACTTCAATTCAGTGTTGAGGCTATTTAAACAGATATTGTCCGCCAATTAAATAAAATATGTGAGTGGGCTCCAGGCAATAAATTTAAGGGGATAATTACGAGATTTGAATGGATAACTCTTGCATTAGAATCGAGCCATAATATGTAACAGTTCTAGATCCCGACATGGTTTGGGCGGAAAACAACTCTATAAATGGCTTTAACATTGTACAGATCCGAACCCTTGGAAATGGCTTTAACAGAATACAGATCCGTGCCCTAGGAAGCATCCAGGGATCCGCACTTTGGTGGGGGGAGTCCAGGGATCCAGACCCTCTCGGATGTACATGGATCCGGACGTCCAGGGCCCGGAACCTCGAGGACGTCCAGGGATCCGGATCCTCGAGGACGTCCAGGGCCCGGACTATCGGGGACGTCCAGGGCCCGGAGTATCGGGGACGTCCAGGGCCCGGACCCTCGAGGACGTCCATGGCCCGGACCCTCGGGGACGTCCAGAGCCCGGACCCTCGATGACGTCCAGGGCCCGGTCCCTCGAGGACGTCCAGGGCCCGGACCCTCGAGGACGTCCAGGGCCCGGACCCTCGAGGACGTCCAGGGCCCGGACCCTCGAGGACGTTCAGGGCCCGGACCCTCGAGGACGTCCAGGGCCCGGACCCTCGAGGACGTCCAGGGCCCGGACCCTCGAGGACGTCCAGGGCCCGGACTCTCGGGGACGTCCAGGGCCCGGACCCTTGAGGACGTCCAGGGATCCGGACCCTCGAGGACGTCCAGGGATCCGGACCCTCGAGGACGTCCAGGGATCCGGACCCTCGAGGACGTCCAGGCCCGGACTCTCGGGGACGTCCAGGGCCCGGACCCTCGGGGACATCCAGGGATCCAGACCCTCGATGACGTCCAAGGCCCGGACCCTCGATGACGTCCAGGGCCCCGACCCTCGGGGACGTCCAGTGATCCGGTCCCTCGAGGACGTCCAGGGCCCGGACCCTCGGGGACGTCCAGGGCCCGGACCCTCAAGGACGTCCAGGGCCCGAACCCTCGGGGACGTCCAGGGCCAGGATCCTCCAGGACGTCCAGGGCCCGGACTCTCGGGGACGTCCAGGGCCCGGACCCTCGAGGACGTCCAGGGCCCCGGACCCTCGGGGACGTCCAGGGCCCGGACCCTCGAGGACGTCCAGGGCCCGGACCCTTGAAGACGTCCAGGGATCCGGACCCTCGAGGACGTCCAGGGATCCGGACCCTCGAGGACGTCCAGGGATCCGGACCCTCGAGGACGTCCAGGGCCCGGATCCTCCAGGACGTCCAGGGCCCGGACTCTCGGGGACGTCCAGGGCCCGGACCCTCGAGGACGTCCAGGGCCCCGGACCCTCGAGGACGTCCAGGGCCCGGACCCTCGAGGACGTCCAGGGCCCGGACTCTCGGGGACGTCCAGGGCCCGGACCCTTGAGGACGTCCAGGGATCCGGACCCTCGAGGACGTCCAGGGATCCGGACCCTCGAGGACGTCCAGGGATCCGGACCCTCGAGGACGTCCAGGCCCGGACTCTCGGGGACGTCCAGGGCCCGGACCCTCGGGGACATCCAGGGATCCAGACCCTCGATGACGTCCAAGGCCCGGACCCTCGATGACGTCCAGGGCCCCGACCCTCGGGGACGTCCAGTGATCCGGTCCCTCGAGGACGTCCAGGGCCCGGACCCTCGGGGACGTCCAGGGCCCGGACCCTCAAGGACGTCCAGGGCCCGAACCCTCGGGGACGTCCAGGGCCCGGATCCTCCAGGACGTCCAGGGCCCGGACTCTCGGGGACGTCCAGGGCCCGGACCCTCGAGGACGTCCAGGGCCCCGACCCTCGAGGACGTCCAGGGCCCCGGACCCTCGGGGACGTCCCGGGCCCGGACCCTCGGGGACGTCCAGGGCCCGGATCCTCCAGGACGTCCAGGGCCCGGACCCTCGAGGACGTCCAGGGCCCGAACCCTCGGGGACGTCCAGGGCCCCGACCCTCGGGGACGTCCAGGGCCCGGACTATCGGGGACGTCCAGGGCCCGAACCCTCGGGGACGTCCAGGGCCCGAACCCTCGGGGACGTCCAGGGCCCCGAACCCTCGGGGACGTCCAGGGCCCGGATCCTCCAGGACGTCCAGGGCCCGGACTCTCGGGGACGTCCAGGGATCCGGTCCCTCGAGGACGTCCAGGGCCCCGACCCTCGAGGACGTCCAGGGCCCGGACCCTCGGGGACGTCCAGGGCCCGGACTCTCGGGGACGTCCAGGGCCCGGACTCTCGGGGACGTCCAGGGCCCGGATCCTCCAGGACGTCCAGGGATCCGGACCCTCGAGGACGTCCAGGGATTCGGACCCTCGAGGACGTCCAGGGATCCAGACCCTCGAGGACGTCCAGGGCCCGGACCCTCGGGGACGTCCAGGGCCCGGACTCTCGGGGACGTCCAGGGCCCGGACCCTCGAGGACGTCCAGGGCCCGGACCCTCGGGGACGTCCAGGGCCCGGATCCTCCAGGACGTCCAGGGCCCGGACCCTCGAGGACGTCCAGGGCCCGAACCCTCGGGGACGTCCAGGGCCCGAACCCTCGGGGACGTCCAGGGCCCCGAACCCTCGGGGACGTCCAGGGCCCGGATCCTCCAGGACGTCCAGGGCCCGGACTCTCGGGGACGTCCAGGGATCCGGTCCCTCGAGGACGTCCAGGGCCCCGACCCTCGAGGACGTCCAGGGCCCGGACCCTCGGGGACGTCCAGGGCCCGGACTCTCGGGGACGTCCAGGGCCCGGACTCTCGGGGACGTCCAGGGCCCGGATCCTCCAGGACGTCCAGGGATCCGGACCCTCGAGGACGTCCAGGGATTCGGACCCTCGAGGACGTCCAGGGATCCAGACCCTCGAGGACGTCCAGGGCCCGGACCCTCGGGGACGTCCAGGGCCCGGACTCTCGGGGACGTCCAGGGCCCGGACCCTCGAGGACGTCCAGGGCCCGGACCCTCGGGGACGTCCAGGGCCCGGACCCTCGAGGACGTCCAGGGCCCGAACCCTCGGGGACGTCCAGGGCCCGGATCCTCCAGGACGTCCAAGGCCCGGACCCTCGATGACGTCCAGGGCCCCGACCCTCGGGGACGTCCAGTGATCCGGTCCCTCGAGGACGTCCAGGGCCCGGACCCTCGGGGACGTCCAGGGCCCGGACCCTCAAGGACGTCCAGGGCCCGAACCCTCGGGGACGTCCAGGGCCCGGATCCTCCAGGACGTCCAGGGCCCGGACTCTCGGGGACGTCCAGGGCCCCGACCCTCGGGGACGTCCAGGGCCCGGACCCTCGGGGACGTCCAGGGCCCCGGACCCTCGGGGACGTCCAGGGATCCGGTCCCTCGGGGACGTCCAGGGCCCCGACCCTCGGGGACGTCCAGGGCCCCGACCCTCGGGGACGTCCAGGGCCCGGACCCTCAAGGACGTCCAGGGATCCGGTCCCTCGGGGACGTCCAGGGCCCCGACCCTCGGGGACGTCCAGGGCCCCGACCCTCGGGGACGTCCAGGGCCCGGACCCTCAAGGACGTCCAGGGATCCGGACCCTCGAGGACGTCCAGGGCCCCGACCCTCGAGGACGTCCAGGGCCCGAACCCTCGGGGACGTCCAGGGCCCGGATCCTCCAGGACGTCCAGGGCCCGGACTCTCGGGGACGTCCAGGGCCCGGACTCTCGGGGACGTCCAGGGCCCCGACCCTCGGGGACGTCCAGGGCCCCGGACCCTCGGGGACGTCCAGGGCCCGGACCCTCAAGGACGTCCAGGGCCCGAACCCTCGGGGACGTCCAGGGCCCGGATCCTCCAGGACGTCCAGGGCCCGGACTCTCGGGGACGTCCAGGGCCCCGACCCTCGGGGACGTCCAGGGCCCGGACTCTCGGGGACGTCCAGGGCCCGGATCCTCCAGGACGTCCAGGGCCCGGACCCTCGAGGACGTCCAGGGCCCGAACCCTCGGGGACGTCCAGGGCCCGGATCCTCCAGGACGTCCAGGGCCCGGACTCTCGGGGACGTCCAGGGATCCGGTCCCTCGAGGACGTCCAGGGCCCGGACCCTCGGGGACGTCCAGGGATCCGGTCCCTCGAGGACGTCTAGGAGTCGGGACCTTCAGATCCCTATTGAGCGTTGCGGCCGGTTTTAAATGGCAAATTGGCTTCCATTTTAGGTGTGGACGTGCAATTGCTGTTGAGTAACCCATCATGTTCCGCACTTCAATACGCGCAATTAATTTCAGTAACATCTGACCAGTCCAGGGCCTTATGTTGGGTTTATATAGACCGTTCCAGATACCTCTGGGGACATCTATCGTTAACATTAAACAATGTTTCGAGCAGAAAACCGATTCTCGCATGCTTCTGTCATGCGTGAGTCTACAGTTGGTTAATGCGCCTGGCTTTACTTTCTCTTCTTTTTTTTCTTTTCTTTCCAACGTGTCTTTTGTCAGGGAAAGATATATGGTACTGTTATTCACAGAACAAGACAAAAAGATGTTTCTGTAAACTTTCCTTCAATTATAATGGAATCACAGCTGATATTTCACTAGATTGAGAACAGGTTTAACAGTCTTGTCTGATTGGTTGGTTGGTGGCTTATTCAGGACGCTTCAACCACATTTGGTCATATGGCGTCAATGGGAGAAGGAAGGGGGAGTGGAGCCATGTCCCTCGGGGTAACCCCCTACACTTTACAAAGACAGACATGGGACATTTATCCTGCGACCACACAGACATGGCCACAGTGGGGCTCGAACCATCGATCCATGTGCCGCTAGGCTCTCAGGTGACCAGAGCACTCAATGCGAGCGCTCTAGCCCACTGAACTTTCGTGCCGTCCTGCCTGGTTGGTGCGCAACAAGGCCAATGCCACACGATTGCGCTCAGATTCGCAGTGAAACCACAACGCATACCGGCCTATATAATCGCTTTATAACAAGTTATATATACATCGAGTCAAAAGTTCTCAATGTATTCTGTGAAATATATATTCCCGAATTAGATTGTTAATATCACCAGGCAAAAAAAACTTTCAGAAACCATTATTTCCGCATTTTAGAACATCAACAACTGTAGTCCAGTAGAAAATGACATAAAAATACCTTAACCTGAACATTTACGTTAACAAGCAAATTTAAATTCCAAACGCTTCTTTGTCATGTTGTAACATTCCAAAAAAATTTCAACCGAATTCAACTTTGGGGAAATATTTGTTTTTTTATTTTAAAAATTATTAATTCCTGATAATACTGCCACGCTATTAATCACGCAACGGCGCGCCATAGCTCGCCCGTGGTAAACGTCGGGTTCAGTCGGAGTATTCAATATTTTGCCTATTTGTGCTAACTGGGAATAATTTAATTGTGGTCAACACAATATCCTTATTCTCTTAGGTCTGGAGTTGATTATAAGGATGCTGGGTGTCTTTTAATGAAAAGAGATTACTGACGAGCAGTGTTCGGCAATCTCCGGTAACACACGACACCGTCTGCACTGCGCGCGCGAAGTCGCACCAGATGAACGCAACTAAATGACTAATCTGAACACTCCTGGGCAATATGGACTTTCTTTATCCATTTCTACTGCGAAGAATCACTCTTAGGTATGGATGCGGAATATTATTGTTTTGTAACCAGCAAACAGCACACAACGGAGGACAATATGTTATGTTTACATTTTACTTTGACGACAACTATGGGCGGCCTTGTGGATTTTAATAACTTTTGTTGACATTGTTTGTATGACTGCTGCTATCTTTGTTATCTACCCGCAATCATGACCGCCTGAAGGTCAACGGTAGTAAGAAATGGCTACGGCCGGTTGTGACGTGTGTGTTATTTGTGGCGATGCTGATGCTTGTGATGGGGGCCGGCAGCTTAGCAGCAAGGGCCTAAAAACGCTTGCCGACGTGTCGCAAAAGCGTGCTGACAATCTATACCAAGAATTGCCCAATGATTCTCATTGTTTTGTTCACGATAAGTGCTACAAAACGTATACTGCCACGAAGAATATACAACGGGCAATTCCTTGTTCCATGGCATGGGTGATAGCAAACAACTTACAACAACGCTGCGTTCGGGAACCAAACCATTTCATTATGAGACGCATTGCCTTATTTGCACAGCAGAACTTGACTTTGCATTTGCCAAACGCCACCCAGAACGTTCCTCGTCTATACGTAAAGTTGAAATCGTGAGCAAGGAAAGACAAAGCGTTATCCAAAGAAGCCTGCTTAAAGTTTGTGACAAAAAACGTGACGCATTTGTCGCGGAGCTTAAAGCTAGAATATTGTTTGCATGTGATCTTCGCGCTGTGGAGGCAAAATATATGTGTGGCTATATATCAGATACAGTAAGTTATATGAGTCCATATGTTCCATATGTCATCTCAGCAGAGAGATAAAATCATTGAGATTTGCACTTCCTGTCAGCTATAAATCACTTCCCGTTTCTTGACATTTCTAGGACATCAGTTACCATAGAAACTACCTATAATCCGGGATACACTGCTGGCGGCGCGCCGTCGCCATCCGCTCTGCATAACGTCTAATGAACGGGCTTAAAACGGCCTTTTGTTCAGCGCTAGACGCTAGATGCAGTTCCGTTCCACCGATGGCTGTGAATGGAATACGGGTGAATGTATAACCGAGTACATCCCGCTACCTGTTAGTACGGTCCGCCTGTTGTCTAGGTCGAGAAGCTGTAAGGTTCACGGTGGTATTACCACAGGGGACTTCCGGTGGAGAGTGGTTGCCCCTATCGGTCTGATAGGGTGCCCCCTGCTGACGGAGAATGCAGCAAGGTGCCCGCTACCGGCGGGGATTCACCTCGGGTGCCCTCTACCGGCGGGGATTACCGTCGGGTGCCCTCTACCGACGGAGAGTCCGTTAGGGTGCCCTCTACCGGCGGGTATTCAGGTCGTGACGCATTTGCCGTGGAGCTTAAAGCTAGAATATTGTTTGCATGTGATCTTCGCGCTGTGGAGGCAAAATATCACCGAAAATGTATGCAATGCTTCATGTCAGGGAGACACTTGAGCCAACTGAAAACGTCCGGAACACTTACTTTGCAAATGACGAACCATTTAACAACATGTGTGACTGGTTGACGCAACCAGAACGGAAGCAATATCAGTACACTGTAGCGGGTCTTCAAGCCCAGTTAACTTCATATCTGCCGAACAACACGCTGTCCTACAGTGTAAAGCATATAAAGCGCCGCTTGTATGAACGCTATGGGGATGCAGTGACATTCACCGCAATTGAAGGTAAGGCAGATGTTGTTACATGGCAGGATACAGCCGCTTCAACTCTGCAGGAGTCCTATGAGGAAGCTCCCACCATGGCGGACGATTACACCCGACGTATAAAAGAAGTGGGCGTACGTATCAACAAAGAGCTGCAAGAAAAAGAAATTCAGACAGAAGTCTATCCATCGCCGAACGATATCGACCTTGAAACCCTTGAGGCCGATATACCAGATTCCTTGCGGGTACTGATATCCTCTCTGCTACCTCAGTCACGAAGTAAACAAGCCAAATTGAAAAAAAGGACACCACAGGTCTCCATTTGTCACATCATAATGCAAATCGCCTGCAAGCAAGCCTTCTTGTCGCCGCTACTACTATCCACAGTAGTAGTGATACATCAGTCTACGCGGTCAAGAGTTCTCATTGATAACTTGTCCACCTTGGGCCTCAGTGCGTCCCACGACCAGGTGATGGCATTTGAACGAGCAGCAGTTATTGGCCATTCTGTCGAAGAGCTACCGGCTGGAATTTTGACAAAAGACGAAGGGGGTGGATTTTGCCAATGGGTTGCTGATAACTTTGATTACAATGAAGACACTCTGGCAGGCCACAACACCACCCATGATATGGGCATCATTGCCTGTCAGTCAGACGACACACACGTCAAACGTACTTCACACACAGTACAGCGCACAAAGTGACATCGGAGGAGCTTGTCAAGGCTGGCGATTTCGCCGATTTCATCCGGCCCTATATACAGCCCGGGAAAAACAAGATGGATGATTTGAGAATCAGGGCCTTGAAGCTGCCGGAGGTCTCAGTAGAAGAGTTCCTACAGCTGGATATTCTGTGGTTGTATTCTAGTCTGCTGCAATCTGATGCTCCAAACTGGCAAGGATTCATGAGCCAAGTGAATAAAGGCGGCCGCTGCCATTGTACGGCTGTAGTGTATTACCCTATGCTTCCTCTGAATCCACAAACAAACGAGGCAGTGTACACTACAATGGCATTTGTAATGTCTCAGGCAAAGAAGATGGGAAACTGCTGCGCAACTTTAACCGTTGATCAGCCACTCTACATGAAAAGCTCCAAAATCAAGGAGGACAATCACGCTGAGTTCTCGAAACCGTTTGTACGACTCGGGGGATTCCATCAATTGATATCCTTTCTTGGAGCGGGCTGCAAGTTAATGGAAGACAGCGGGTTGGAAGAACTATGGGCCACTGTGTACGCACAGAAGTCGATCCCGAAGATGATGGATGGCAAAGCATACACAAAATGCTTAAGAGCCTGCTTGCTAACAGATGCGGCTCTACACATTGCTCTTATACAGCAGCAACCAAGTGATAACGATGAAACATGTGACCTCCCATCGGACCTGGAAGCTGATCAACAAGAGCAAGCGCAAGAGAGGTTACTCTTTCTAGACGATAAGGGCCATAGGAAAACCCCGAACTCCGAATGGAAACTTCAAGGAGAAGGTGATTCACTATTTGATCTGTGTTCTCTAAAGGACCTTTACAAGAAGCTCCTTGTTGGCGATGTAACACTGGAACATGTACTCAGCAGCGAAGACCTCATTGGACTCTACGCACTTGTGTCTGATCTCAAGAAAACTCACGGAAACTCAAGAACTGCACAGCTCTGGTTGATTTTCATGCAATTTGTTTCGGTGGTCAGACTTTTCATCCGAGCCGAGAGGACTGGAAACTGGGAGCTCCACCTGGCAGCAACGGAAAAAATGCTCCCTTTCTATGCTGCCGCTGGTCACAACAACTACACGAGAAGCTGCCGACTTTATCTGCAAAACTGTCAGGAACTATGTCCTTGTTTGCAAACGCCCATCGAAGAAGGACACTTCACAATTCGCCATAATCACAAGCTGTTCTGGAGTGGCACCTGGACTGACATGACCTTTGAACAGTGCTTAATGAGAGCTACCAAAACGCAAGGCGGGTTAATCAACATAACCGACAAGGAGTCTGCAAGGACAAAGTGGTTGCTTTCTGCTCATATCGTGGCACAGTACACCGACAGCATTCGAAGTTTAACCGATACGTTCACTGGGACATGGTCAGAACAACACAGAGATAGCCAGAGATGCAATATTGCCCGGGATCAGCGAGATTTGTCGAAATTCGTTGACTTTCTCTTGGCGCACAATCCATTCACAACATTGGATGACATGGAACTGAAGAACATTGCCAATGGTATCATTGCAGACTATAGAGTGAACGTGGACAATGCTATCGAGATCGGAAGAAACATTCAAGAGAGCTGACAGACAAGAGATATGGGGACATCTCACTGAAGAAGTCCGATCAGGCATCGACTTTTGCTGCTATGAGAAAAGTGGTCAAAGTTGATGGCAAAGACATCAAGATGTCTTCCGCTGAGCTGTACCACCGCTTGCTGTCGTTTGCGTATGCTAATGGCACGCCAGATGAAGGAGCGTTTGCCTATGAACTGTGCGCAGTTGCTCCTGCGCTGTTTCAAAACGATGGAACCATGCGCAAGTCAGCTAAATCGGCTCTTGCCAAGCACATCATTCGCATGCATCCAGATATTGTTGTCGGGGAACCACAGGCATGTGCATGCAAGGTGTTTGATGGGTGGTCTTTGTTGCATTGTGTATCCTGGCCAAAGGTTGGGACCCTGGGAGCGGTTTGCGAATCAATCGTCGAGATGGTCACCCATGGAAGCACGGCCAGGACACGGCTGTGTGTCGTCTTCGATACATATGGTGCTGCGACTACCAAAGAACCAGAGCAGAAGCGACGCCGAGTGCAGCTGTCCTCATGTCTAGATGTGGCAGTCAGCAACATGACTCCAGTTCACAGCAACATGCCCTCGTTTCTGACCAACCCGAGAAACATGCAGAGCCTCATCAATTTGTTAACGTGTCATCTGCAGAAAGGAAATGTGTTTGTGGAACACGCAGGCGACGAAGGAGACGCCGATGTGATAATCGTGAGGAAGGCCTTGGAACTCGCAGAGGAACAGGCGCCGGTCCCGGTCATAGCCGATGACACAGACATGCTGCTGCTCCTTCTCCATCACGTTAGCAGGGAACGTGAAGTATTTCTGCAAACAAAACGGAACCTAATAGCCATCAGGGTTGCCCAAGATGTGCTTGGCAGGGAGCTATGCATGTGTCTCCCTTTCGCCCACGCTGTCTCTGGCTGTGATACAACCTCAGCGTTGTACGGTTTGGGTAAACTTCGTGCACTCCAAGTCCTGCAATCGTCGCAACAGATCAGATCAAACGTCTTGATATTTGGACATGCTACAGCAACACAAAAAGAAATACGCCGGGTTGGAGAAGATTTTGTCATATCCATGTACTCAAAGGATCCATCACAAACGGATCTGGATACTTTGCGTTGTATGTACGCGCGATCGCCAAAATACGTTCCAATCGAACGCATGCCTCCAACCAGCAGTGCAACGTACTTTCACAGTTTGAGGGTACACTACCAGGTAAGCACCTGGCGACACCTGCAAACAGTTCTCAACCAGTACGAACATGGATTTACACGCGGGTCTGATGGGGCCGTACTTTCTAGGATTACGGACAAAGCACCGGCGCCGCCCGAATTACTCCGTGATATTAGATGATCTTGCACAGCCAGGCGGCGTCTGTGTGCTCATTGCAGCTGTGCCCAAAACGGAATACCCTGTAGCGTCCACTGCGAGTGTGGGGCACAGTGTGCAAATACCCCACGCAACATTGCGGACGACGCTGAAACTGACGACGCCACGTAGAATACTATGTACACATCTTCAGGTTAGTAACTAGTAACTTATCCATTTTCATATGACTAACAACTAGAAAAACAAGATATACCGTAGATAGTTAACCGGTTCGAACCTCGACCCGGATTCCTCATCGGGATCTTGCTCCATCAATTATCATTCTTAATGTCTCAAGTGGATGCCTTGATCCATTTTCGCTCAAGCTGCAAAAAGGCCGCCCACACATGAGTCTATTACATTTCATTCAAGAATCAGCCAGAGCTACCATGTTGGACCTATATAAGACGTACTAATCATACTTAAGCAATATTACCAGGTAGTGATGCATATCTTTAATACGAAATTCATAAAATATATACCTGTAGGGAGTAGTCACATGACGTTTGGAATCGTTATAACGGGGTTGCATACAAGGAAACACACTCGTAGGTTACGCGAGCGGGCCAATTTGAATCATTTGGCGGTCATTTTGAATTTTAGGTTTTTTTGGTCATTTCCCCATGGTTGATTTTGGTTGAATTTTTTTTGATGTTTCTGAGGAATAACCTGAAGCCATCAAAGAAAAAAATAGCTTGTTATCTAAAATGTCCAGGTCTATGTCATTTTCTACTGGACTACTGGGTAATATGGCTGCTTTCCTGTTACGCAAAGCGCGTATTAATTACATTGGCAGGTTGACATTTATATAAGCTATTTTCTCGGCTTATATGTTTGCATCTCATTCCTAAAATGGTATCCGTGGATAGGCAATATGTTTATCTATACAAAGTGAGTTTTTATTTATGGAAAACACCCTGTTAACCTGGTATGCTAACTTGTTACAAATTATGAAGCTATGAATCTGTATTCGCCTTCTGCGTGCTTCGTATAGGACTCGCCGCTCAGACCGAGCTAGAATTATCCGAAACACGCGCATGCCTGAATTGCCCATGAGACCCATTAGTTGATTTTTTATAAGGAGATTGTTCTGCTTCGCTAAAGAAGTTAGACAACGCTATATTAGCATCGTTTGCAGTCACTCGTAATTCCATATCAGCACTCACTTCACTCTCGAAAAAGCTAAAGTGGCTTCATCAGGCACGCCAGGGTTGCCCCTGTCGATATTACAATGGTTGTAGGTTCTGTTGTTGCCCGATTACTACTGAGCGGCAGTGCCCCTCATGGCACACTCTACTACAACAGGAATCGATTTCACTTCCGCCAATGGGAAAGATGGACCAAGTGGAGCAAACACAATGTTAATACACACAGATCATTTTTCAGAAAGCAATCGTGCGACACAGAATAGTCACTGTGGTTGGCTACCGTTTGGTCGTCGTGTCGACGAAGAAGCCCGTGGCAGCGTTTGAGGTAGGAATGGATGTGGATGTCGTGAGATAGTCATAATCGATGTCACTGGTGATAGAGGCGATTACTTGAGGCCTGATTGGCGTGCATCGATATCTGAGACAGATATGGGTTTATGAGGATCACGGTGAAAGTGCCTCCCCCGGCTACAGCGACCCCCCCCCCCTCCCCGGCCAAAGCGCTACCCCCCCCCCCCCCAGCCAAAGCGCCCCCCGGTCAAAGCGCCCCCAGTTGGACTGCGCCCTCCCGGTGAGACCGCCCCCCCCAGCCAAAGTGCCCCCTGGTTAACCTCCCCTCCCCCCCACAGCCAAAGTGCCCCCCTGGTTACACCCCCCCCCCCGCAACCAAAGTGCCCCCCTGGTTAACCGCCCCCCGGTCAAATGGCCCCGGCCAAATCGCATCTTATCGCAAAATCATAATGATATTAATCAAAGGGATCACCGGGACTGATCCGCGAGCATAGGGCAGGGCTACATACACACAGAGAGTGCCCCCCCCACCGCGCTCTGTCACTGCAGGGCCCACTTCTTCGCCTACCAAGTGGAAATGGAAATGCCGGAGAAAATGGTGAAACTGATTGCATTTCGCCATATTATTTTTTCATCTTGACTTTGGGGTCCAGTCGTCTGTCAGAGTGGGTGACGGCGCGGAACCTAAAGACGCGGACGGCGAGTCGAGCGCTGGGCTTTGGCAGGGCAAACACCGTATACATGGAGGGCGGCCATGCGTCGGGCGTCACTAAACTAATCACAGACAGAGCGAGAAAGAAGCGGCAAAGAAAACCGTAACCTAGTTTTTCCGCCCGAGCGAGACAGAATTAAATAGGCCTAGCCATATTTTTCTTCCTTTTTTTATTATTTTTTTTTGGCTCTGCCTTTTTTTCTTTCTCGTGGTTCAATTTCATGTTTGGTCGAGTGGGTCCCGGGAGAGCCTAAAGGGGTGGGTTGTCCCCAGCATAATTATGTAGGACTTGCGTAATGTTCCATGTGTCCTGATGCGCCGGGAGTATGAACGCCCGGAGTGCCGCGGTCAGCGTCACAGAGACGGGTACATCACATCTGGACAGAGAAACCCCCAAAAAGTAATAACGATAAAGATATCTTCGGGAATTTTTTCGTAGCTTTCGGTGCGCTTGTGATGCGCCAAGACACGTGACAGAGTGAATATTTCGCGGTTGTCTAAGTGCATTAATATATGTATATTAACATAGGACGCGCAGCTTGGAAATGACACGCAAAAACACGAAAAAAAAGCATATGAACCTCTGTCGCCATCTTTGAATGATGCGTCATTGGCATGCAGTTTTCGGTAGATAGTTTGAGCTGATAGTTGAGAGAAAGTAATAATATATGACTTTCAAAGATTGACTGTGGAGCTTTCTGTTTTAAAACTGCAAGGTGTGCCCCCCCCCCCCAACTCCCGATCTCTCACCATGTAGGATTTTGTAGCAAGCTAAAAAAAGGTCTAAAAAACTGCATTAGTGGGGCCTCCCAGGCCATTGCCTCGTCCCGGATGCACTATATATACCTTATCAGTAACCCCAACTTCCACCCCCACCCCCACCCCCACCCCCACCCCCACCCCAATCCATTTCTGGGAGGAGAGGGATGTAGGGGTGGTGCAGGGGGTAGGGAAGGGTGGGGTGTGAGGGAGAGGCGCAGAAAACCGGGAATCTGGGAGAGGGTATGACTCAACCATGCATATATGTAGTAACATATAAGTTACCTCAGTCACCGTGGGACCTGCACCACATTCCTGTTGGGTGACGGTCCACACCGCGTGGCCCTGGCTTTGGTCGGTGTGTTTGACAGCTTGGGTGGGTCCATGGGCGATGGATGGGGGAGGATGTAGGACGCAGATCTATGTATGTCAGGCCGTGGACAAAGTGAGACGAGAATGTCCCAATGCATTTGTCATCGGAGTGGAGAGGTTGTTAGGGCAAGTCAACATTTGGCGGCGACACAAGTATTCGGCGCCATTGATCTTGAGAGAAGAATGACCTTGTCAACGAGCGGTCAAGTGTGTATCTTTGTCTGGAGTATCGAGGGGCGGGAGGGGGGGTAGGGGGAGTGAGGGTGAAGATGGGGTAGGGGGAGTGAGGGTGAGGCGGGGGATTAAGGGGGAGTGAGGGTGATGCAGAGGGTAGGGGTTGTCAGGGTGGTGCTGAGGGTAGGTTGGTGCGTCAGTGTGGTGCTGGGGTTAGGGTTGGTGTGTGGAGGTGGCGCTTGGGGTAGGGCCGGTGTGTGGAGGTGGCGCTGGGGGTAGGGTTGGTGTATAGTGGCGGAGCTGGGGGTAGGGTTGGTGTGTAGGGGTGGACCTGGGGGTAATGTTGGTGTGTGGAGGAGTTTAGGGGGCTAGGGTAGGGGGTGTGAGGGTAATGCTGAGGGTAGGGAGTGTGAGAGTGATGCTGGGGATAGGGTTTATGTGTGGGGTGATGCTGGGGGTAGGGTTCCTGTGTGAGGGTAATGCTGGGGGCAGGGTTAGTGTGAGGGTGATGCTAGGGGTAAGGTTGGTGTGTAGGGGTGGTGCTGGTTGGTGCGTAGGGGGCACGGTTGGTGGTGATGCTGGGGTTGGGTTGGTGTGTAGGGGCGGAGCTGGGGGTAATGTTGGTGTGTGGAGGAGGTTCGGGGGGTAGGGTATGGATGTAAGGGAGGTGCTTGGGGTAGGGGGTGTGAGGGTGATGCTGGGTATAATGTTGGGGTGTAGGGGTGGTGCTGGGGGTTGGGGGCACGAGGGTGATGCTGGGGGTAGGGTTGATGCGAGGAGGTGGTCCTGGGGGGTAGGTTTAGTGCGTGGAGGTGATGCAGGTTGGTGCGTAGGGGCTGGGGGTATTGTTGGTGGTGATGCTGGGGGTAGGGTTGGTGTGTGTGTGGGGGGGGGGTGCTGGGGATAAGGTTCCCTACCCTACCCTTCCGTACCTTCCCCTACCCCACCCTCTTCCCTGGGAACGAGTGCGCGTCGGATGGGTTGGGGTGGGAGGGGCAGTCTGGGGGGCGAGGTGGACAAGGCTTTTGGGAGCGGCAGGGAGGGAGGGAGCAAGGAAGGGAAGAAATGAAGAGAGACGGGGTGAGAGAAGGGGGGAGGGGGAGGGGGGGAGGGAGGGGGCAAGTATGGTCCAGGCGACAAATATCGCCATGCCGATAATTGGCCCAGCTTTAAGATCGATGGCTAAATTGGCCTAGCGGGATTCGGTGGGTAACCCATGCGCTTGTTTCTATCCTCACAGATCCTATTCCTTGGTGTATCCGGCCACAGAAGACCTGCCCCCCCCTCACGCTTTCACTCCCACAGCCCCCACCACACACTACATAGGTCACCCCAATCGGGACCGCTGCGCAGATTCCAATCACTGCCCCCGAACCCCCCCCCCCACCATCCACCCACCCCCACCCCTTCAGTGCCCCCCTCCCGGAGCCTCACGAAGGGCGCTTATATGTCTCTCTGATCTCACATATTTATGGCTGACACAGAGGGCGGGGGAGAGGGAGAGGGAGAGGGGGAGGGCGGGGGGGGGGGGTATTTCTTCTTAGCAGGGAAGGCCTTTTACTGCACCGGGGGCGCGCCAGTCCTTAATGGGAGACGCCATGTCGGCATCCTTGGGAGGAAACTCAAGGCGATCTTATATATATACCAGACCGACCGACAGTTAAAGGCAAAAAGTCATTAAAAAAAAGAACGGTTCCCCCTTCCTGGGTGGTCCACTGGCTCGGCGCATTGCGCATTGAGCAGAACGGCTACCACAGTGGGGCCGGTAATACCATTATTGTCTGATTCGCCGCGGAACCCAATTCATACGTGCACTGCGAAGCACGGTGACAGGTTGATATGTATTCATCTTTATCATACATCGTCAGGAGAGTGTCCTATGGATCCAAGATCATGGACGGTATAGGTGTCCATGACTTTTATTCAGCAAAATTGCAAAATTTTTTCCTTTATTTGGCTGGATGGAACACATTTATTAAAATATAGCCAGCATTATTATGCGATTATATTTCTTACTTTTATTGTTCATGAACAACAGAAATAAATCCGACAAGAAGTTAAAAAAAGGAGAATCATCTCCAATGTGAAGAGATCAAAACTCCCAACCCCACCCCCGCCCATGCCCTCCCCCACCCTCCCTCCCTGAATCAAACGGACAGTCCCCAAGGGGCATTGCCATCAAAGGCGCAAAGCTTGTCATGTCGTCCATTGTATCTCCCCTCGGAGCAAAAATATCAAAAAAATAAAACCATTGGTGCTTGTTATGACATCCAAAATGACTTGGGAGTGGACTAAGAGTTCGCTTTTCTCCAATTGACATTATTAATCGATTTAAGCATTACTAGAGGTGCGAATAATGGCCAACATCACCAATATCTGGCCGACTCACCCGGATGCCCCTCGCTCCGGTTTCCGGCATGCGACGTCATTTGGCGCGGTCAAGTCATGAATATTCATGATATTGACGGCGCGAGCATTATCCATCAACGTCCATTTGTCATGCTATGATTTTCGACATTTTGTTTGCGATTGGCGGGAAATGTAGAGGCTTTGTAATGGGAGGGAGAAAAAACACATGGCGGGGCTTGGGGTGGGAGGAAGGGTGAGGGTGAGGGTTGGGGTGGCGTGGGGTGGGGTGGAGTGATGGTTGGGGTGGCGTGAGGTGGGGTGGAGTGATCGTGATGATTTCTAGTCTTGTCTTGCTACCCCCCCCCCGGCCACCCCCCTCTCACACACTCAGACTATATTGTTCGCGGTATACGGGAAAGCCTCGGCAGCGCCACCTCGATCTGGAGAGTGATTCCGCAGACTTTTAGGATTAGGACTCAGGAGAGTGGGGGAGGTGGAGGTGAGGGTCGGATGAGTAAGCAAAAGTGAGTTGCAATGGCGTGGGGAGTGGGGAGGGGGGGGGGGGGGGTTGCGGTCTGGATGAGGTCTCAGAAACAGCCATCATTCCCAGATAGACAGAATAGCATTGGACCAGAAAAGAGATTAATCAGAGGCCGACGGACCCGCCGTGCAGAGGGAAAGCGCAGGGTGTGGGAAGGAGGGATCGCCCCCCCCCCGTCTCCCCTCACCCAGCCACCCACACCCCCTCCTACCCCCGGCATCAACAAACCCATCCACCCGATCCCCGACAATGACCTTGACCGCCAAAAGGTATGAGAGCGCTAACGGTGAGTAGTCACGTGATCGATTACCGAGCTTCACGCGCGAGACATTTTCTCTCTCCCAAAAATATCTCGCGCATTCTCGGTGTTCTCAGCGGTCTGTGGCGGTCTTTGAGACGTTTGCTTTATGCCAGTCTTACTCACCATCATCCATCAGTGACAATTGTTTTTTGGCAAACATTGGCTTTTAACTTCACATCGACAGTCAACCAATAAGGGGATAACTGAGATTTGAGCGGAGGAGAGCGAGTACGGATCGATAGTGACTACACTGCGAGAGTAATATCAGTCACTGGGGAATGTCGATAAGAGTCGATTTCATGATCTTAAAGTGTTATTGAAAAGAACATTATTTTTCACGTTTTTATTTTCACTATATTTCCTCGTGGTCGTCCATCACAAGAATAAACAAACTTCGGTGGCAAGATCTTTTCGTATTGATCATGTAACTAAAACAAAACTCACTAAAAGGTGCTCATGAAAACAACGCCGGTGAAAAGTCCAGACGACTTTCATTTCATGTAAATATCAACTAGATCGCATAGAAAGTGCATAAAAACAACCCCGTTAATTAATCGAACGAGGACGTAGAAAAGGACACATGATGAAGGTCACCTTGAAGGTCATAGCTCAAAAGGCCTAATCCTCATCCAGAGAGTGGGATCAACGTGACAAAACGTAACAACACATCCCAAGTACTAGAGGGGTAGAGAGGGTGGAGTCGGAGGCGGGTGGTGGGGGTGGTGGATGGGGGGTGAGTTTGAGGGGGAGAGGGCAAGGTGACCTTTGTGCCCCCAATGAGCCGGGCAGTGAGATGAGCGTGGGGGTTCCGGGACCCCGATCGGTGGTCGATGAACGGAGGCGACTGGCAGGCCACGTCGAACAATTTACCCTCGCCCTGCAACCGCCTCCCCGTACCCTTCCCCATTACGTCCCCATGGTAACTGATGTGCCGCGGGATTTAGGTCTCAGATGAGAGAATAAAGATCGAGGGAAGGGATTGGTGGGGTACGGGGGTGTGATAGAGGGGCATTGGATGGATGAAGGCACTAGATGTGATAAACAGCGGCAGAGAATGGTAGAAGGCAGTAGGGTGTGGTAACCAGTGGGAGAGAATGGTAGAAGGCACTAGATGTGATAAACAGCGGTAGAGAATGGTAGAAGGCAGTAGGGTGTGGTAACCAGTGGGAGAGAATGGTAGAAGGCACTAGATGTGATAAACAGCGGTAGAGAATGGTAGAAGGCAGTAGGGTGTGGTAACCAGTGGTAGAGAATGGTAAAAGGCACTAGATGTGATAAACAGCGGTAGAGAATGGTAGAAGGCAGTAGGGTGTGGTAACCAGTGGGAGAGAATGGTAAAAGGCACTAGATGTGATAAACAGCGGTAGAGAATGGTAGAAGGCAGTAGGGTGTGGTAACCAGTGGGAGAGAATGGTAGAAGGCAGTAGGGTGTGGTAACCAGTGGGAGAGAATGGTAGAAGGCACTAGATGTGATAAACAGCGGTAGAGAATGGTAGAAGGCAGTAGGGTGTGGTAACCAGTGGTAGAGAATGGTAAAAGGCACTAGATGTGATAAACAGCGGTAGAGAATGGTAGAAGGCAGTAGGGTGTGGTAACCAGTGGGAGAGAATGGTAGAAGGCACTAGATGTGATAAACAGCGGTAGAGAATGGTAGAAGGCAGTAGGGTGTGGTAACCAGTGGGAGAGAATGGCAAAAGGCACTAGATGTGATAAACAGCGGTAGAGAATGGTGGAAGGCAGTAGGGTGTGGTAACCAGTGGGAGAGAATGGTAGAAGGCACTAGATGTGATAAACAGCGGTAGAGAATGGTAGAAGGCAGTAGGGTGTGGTAACCAGTGGGAGAGAATGGTAAAAGGCACTAGATGTGATAAACAGCGGTCGAGAATGGTAGAAGGCAGTAGGGTGTCATAACCAGTGGGAGATAATGGTAGAAGGCAGTAGGGTGTGGTAACCAGTGGGAGAGAATGGTAGAAGGCACTAGGGTGTGGTAACCAGTGGGAGATAATGGTAGAAGGCAGTAGGGTGTGGTAACCAGTGGGAGAGAATGGTAGAAGGCAGTAGGGTGTGGTAACCAGTGGGAGAGAACAGTAGAAGGCACTAGGGTGTGGTAACCAGTGGGAGATAATGGCAGAAGGCAGTAGGGTGTGGTAACCAGTGGGAGAGAATGGTAGAAGGCAGTAGGGTGTGGTAACCAGTGGGAGAGAATGGTAGAAGGCAGTAGGGTGTGGTAACCAGCGGTAGAGAATGGTAGAAGGCAGTAGGGTGTGGTAACCAGTGGGAGAGAATGGTAGAAGGCAGTAGGGTGTGGTAACCAGTGGGAGAGAATGGTAGAAGGCAGTAGGGTGTGGTAACCAGTGGGAGAGAATGGTAGAAGGCAGTATGGTGTGGTAACCAGTGGGAGAGAATAGTAGAAGGCACTAGGGTGTGGTAACCAGTGGGAGTTAATGGTAGAAGGCACTAGGGTGTGGTAACCAGTGGGAGATAATGGCAGAAGGCAGTAGGGTGTGGTAACCAGTGGGAGAGAATGGTAGAAGGCAGTAGGGTGTGGTAACCAGTGGGAGAGAATGGTAGAAGGCAGTAGGGTGTGGTAACCAGCGGTAGAGAATGGTAGAAGGCAGTAGGGTGTGGTAACCAGTGGGAGAGAATGGTAGAAGGCAGTAGGGTGTGGTAACCAGTAGGAGAGAATGGTAGAAGGCAGTAGGGTGTGGTAACCAGTGGGAGAGAATGGTAGAAGGCACTAGATGTGATAAACAGCGGTAGAGACTGGTAGAAGGCAGTAGGGTGTGGTAACCAGTGGGAGAGAATGGTAGAAGGCACTAGATGTGATAAACAGCGGTAGAGAATGGTAGAAGGCAGTAGGGTGTGGTAACCAGTGGGAGAGAATGGTAAAAGGCACTAGATGTGATAAACAGCGGTAGAGAATGGTGGAAGGCAGTAGGGTGTGGTAACCAGTGGGAGAGAATGGTAGAAGGCACTAGATGTGATAAACAGCGGTAGAGAATGGTAGAAGGCACTAGGGTGTGGTAACCAGTGGGAGAGAATGGTAAAAGGCACTAGATGTGATAAACAGCGGTCGAGAATGGTAGAAGGCAGTAGGGTGTCATAACCAGTGGGAGATAATGGTAGAAGGCAGTAGGGTGTGGTAACCAGTGGGAGAGAATGGTAGAAGGCACTAGGGTGTGGTAACCAGTGGGAGATAATGGTAGAAGGCAGTAGGGTGTGGTAACCAGTGGGAGAGAATGGTAGAAGGCAGTAGGGTGTGGTAACCAGTGGGAGAGAACAGTAAAAGGCACTAGGGTGTGGTAACCAGTGGGAGATAATGGCAGAAGGCAGTAGGGTGTGGTAACCAGTGGGAGAGAATGGTAGAAGGCAGTAGGGTGTGGTAACCAGCGGTAGAGAATGGTAGAAGGCAGTAGGGTGTGGTAACCAGTGGGAGAGAATGGTAGAAGGCACTAGGGTGTGGTAACCAGTGGGAGAGAATGGTAGAAGGCAGTAGGGTGTGGTAACCAGTGGGAGAGAATGGTAGAAGGCAGTAGGGTGTGGTAACCAGTGGGAGAGAATAGTAGAAGGCACTAGGGTGTGGTAACCAGTGGGAGTTAATGGTAGAAGGCACTAGGGTGTGGTAACCAGTGGGAGATAATGGCAGAAGGCAGTAGGGTGTGGTAACCAGTGGGAGAGAATGGTAGAAGGCAGTTGGGTGTGGTAACCAGTGGGAGAGAATGGTAGAAGGCAGTAGGGTGTGGTAACCAGCGGTAGAGAATGGTAGAAGGCAGTAGGGTGTGGTAACCAGTGGGAGAGAATGGTAGAAGGCAGTAGGGTGTGGTAACCAGTAGGAGAGAATGGTAGAAGGCAGTAGGGTGTGGTAACCAGTGGGAGAGAATGGTAGAAGGCACTAGATGTGATAAACAGCGGTAGAGACTGGTAGAAGGCAGTAGGGTGTGGTAACCAGTGGGAGAGAATGGTAGAAGGCAGTATGGTGTGGTAACCAGTGGGAGAGAATAGTAGAAGGCACTAGGGTGTGGTAACCAGTGGGAGTTAATGGTAGAAGGCACTAGGGTGTGGTAACCAGTGGGAGATAATGGCAGAAGGCAGTAGGGTGTGGTAACCAGTGGGAGAGAATGGTAGAAGGCAGTAGGGTGTGGTAACCAGTGGGAGAGAATGGTAGAAGGCAGTAGGGTGTGGTAACCAGCGGTAGAGAATGGTAGAAGGCAGTAGGGTGTGGTAACCAGTGGGAGAGAATGGTAGAAGGCAGTAGGGTGTGGTAACCAGTAGGAGAGAATGGTAGAAGGCAGTAGGGTGTGGTAACCAGTGGGAGAGAATGGTAGATGGCACTAGATGTGATAAACAGCGGTAGAGACTGGTAGAAGGCAGTAGGGTGTGGTAACCAGTGGGAGAGAATGGTAGAAGGCACTAGATGTGATAAACAGCGGTAGAGAATGGTAGAAGGCAGTAGGGTGTGGTAACCAGTGGGAGAGAATGGTAAAAGGCACTAGATGTGATAAACAGCGGTAGAGAATGGTGGAAGGCAGTAGGGTGTGGTAACCAGTGGGAGAGAATGGTAGAAGGCACTAGATGTGATAAACAGCGGTAGAGAATGGTAGAAGGCAGTAGGGTGTGGTAACCAGTGGGAGAGAATGGTAAAAGGCACTAGATGTGATAAACAGCGGTCGAGAATGGTAGAAGGCAGTAGGGTGTCATAACCAGTGGGAGATAATGGTAGAAGGCAGTAGGGTGTGGTAACCAGTGGGAGAGAATGGTAGAAGGCACTAGGGTGTGGTAACCAGTGGGAGAGAATGGTAGAAGGCAGTAGGGTGTGGTAACCAGTGGGAGAGAATGGTAGAAGGCAGTAGGGTGTGGTAACCAGTGGGAGAGAACAGTAGAAGGCACTAGGGTGTGGTAACCAGTGGGAGATAATGGCAGAAGGCAGTAGGGTGTGGTAACCAGTGGGAGAGAATGGTAGAAGGCAGTAGGGTGTGGTAACCAGCGGTAGAGAATGGTAGAAGGCAGTAGGGTGTGGTAACCAGTGGGAGAGAATGGTAGAAGGCAGTAGGGTGTGGTAACCAGTGGGAGAGAATGGTAGAAGGCAGTAGGGTGTGGTAACCAGTGGGAGAGAATGGTAGAAGGCAGTAGGGTGTGGTAACCAGTGGGAGAGAATAGTAGAAGGCACTAGGGTGTGGTAACCAGTGGGAGTTAATGGTAGAAGGCACTAGGGTGTGGTAACCAGTGGGAGATAATGGCAGAAGGCAGTAGGGTGTGGTAACCAGTGGGAGAGAATGGTAGAAGGCAGTAGGGTGTGGTAACCAGTGGGAGAGAATGGTAGAAGGCAGTAGGGTGTGGTAACCAGCGGTAGAGAATGGTAGAAGGCAGTAGGGTGTGGTAACCAGTGGGAGAGAATGGTAGAAGGCAGTAGGGTGTGGTAACCAGTAGGAGAGAATGGTAGAAGGCAGTAGGGTGTGGTAACCAGTGGGAGAGAATGGTAGAAGGCACTAGATGTGATAAACAGCGGTAGAGACTGGTAGAAGGCAGTAGGGTGTGGTAACCAGTGGGAGATAATGGTAGAAGGCAGTAGATGTGATAAACAGCGGTAGAGAATGGTAGAAGGCAGTAGGGTGTGGTAACCAGTGGGAGAGAATGGTAGAAGGCACTAGATGTGATAAACAGCGGTAGAGAATGGTAGAAGGCAGTAGGGTGTGGTAACCAGTGGGAGAGAATGGTAGAAGGCACTAGATGTGATAAACAGCGGTAAAGAATGGTAGAAGGCAGTAGGGTGTGGTAACTAGTGGAAGAGAATGGTAGAAGGCACTAGATGTGATAAACAGCGGTAGAGAATGGTAGAAGGCAGTAGGGTGTGGTAACCAGTGGGAAAGAATGGTAAAAGGCACTAGATGTGATAAACAGCGGTAGAGAATGGTAGAAGGCAGTAGGGTGTGGTAACCAGTGGGAGAGAATGGTAGAAGGCAGTAGGGTGTGGTAACCAGTGGGAGAGAATGGTAGAAGGCAGTAGGGTGTGGTAACCAGCGGTAGAGAATGGTAAAAGGCAGTAGGGTGTGTTAACCAGTGGGAGAGAATGGTAGAAGGCAGTAGGGTGTGGTAACCAGTGGGAGAGAATGGTAGAAGGCAGTAGGGTGTGGTAACCAGTGGGAGAGAATGGTAGAAGGCAGTAGGGTGTGGTAACCAGTGGGAGAGAATGGTAGAAGGCAGTAGGGTGTGGTAACCAGTGGGAGAGAATGGTAGAAGGCAGTAGGGTGTGGTAACCGGTGGGAGAGAATGGTAGAAGGCAGTAGGGTGTGGTAACCAGCGGTAGAGAATGGTAGCAGGCAGTAGGGTGTGGTAACCAGTGGGAGAGAATGGTAGAAGGCAGTAGGGTGTCATAACCAGTGGAAGAGAATGGTAGAAGGCAGTAGAGGGTGATAAATAACGGTAGAGACTGGTAGAGGATAGTAGAGCGTGTTAAACAGCGGCAGAGAGTAGTAGAGGGTCACAAGCAGCGGATAAGTAGTAGTAGAGGAAAGTAGAAGGTCTACCAAGAAAACGACAGTGGTTTGAGTGGCCTATGATATATGGCAGCTGAGAATGAAGGGAGTGACAGAGAGGCGTAGTGATTGTGTGGGGTTGAGTGGCCTGTGATATATGGCAGCTGAGAATGAAGGGAGTGACAGAGAGGCGTAGTGATTGTGTGGGGTTGAGTGGCCTATGATATATGGTTGCTGAGAATAAAAGGAGTGACAGAGAGGCGTAGTGATTGGGTGGGGTTGAGTGGCCTGTGATATATGGCAGCTGAGAATGGAGGCAGTGACAGAGAGGCGTAGTGATTGTGTGAAGTAGAGTGGCCTTTGATATATGGCAGCAGAGAATGAACGACCTTCAGGACCAGGCGGTGGCGCCATCTGAACTGCAGGGTCGTAGAGAATGTCAAATGACCTTTTATTGCGCCGCTCCCGTCGGATCCCGAGGGGAGTGCATCCCTTTAGCTTTAACAACCATCCATGTCCTGGAAATCCCGTCTGACTTTGATCCATGATCACCTTCTCCGCCTGACCCTTTCACCCCTCGTAAGGACGAAGGCGTCTCCCACCCCTCCACCTCCCTCCCCAAGCCATGGGCGGCTGGGACCGCTAATACGTATACATCATATCCATTGGCCAAGTCACGTGACCCCCCATCTCCATCTCTCCCTCCGCCCCCCCCCCACGCCCGCTCGGGCAAAACTAAGGAAGCAGTAACCGCAAATGGCTGTACGGCCTCCAGAGTAATATAGTGTGAAAGCTTTCTACTGGGGATTAAACCGCCGTCATGGGGGGTCTGTACAGCCATTACGTGGTGAAAGGATTCACCTAGTGTTCCCTGGCTGTCTTCAAAATTTAAGACTCCAAATATGATGCTTACGAGGTATTTGTATGACTGAAGATGGCCGGCTGATAATGCGGTTTATCGATCAGCTATTCTGACGTCACCTGGGTGCTTGGCAACGAGATCTGAACTCTCTAAAAACAGCTACATTTCACCAGCCATTAAATCACTTCAATTCATTTCAACCCGGGGAGAGAAGTGCGGTGATGACTTCCTGCGGTCTGCGACGTCTTTCAAGTCGTTTTCCGAAGGGAATAACTATCTAAACTGGACTCCTGGTTACCGCCCTCTCACCCCCTCCCCCGGCCTCTTTCCCTCTCCTGCCCCCCCCCCTCCCCCCTCACACACCTCTCGGATAACAGGGACAAATAAATCGACAATTATCTCCGCACAAGCTGACAACAGTGATTTCCTCCGTGCACTTGTCTTGACTTATAAAGCCTATATGAAACTTCCCAGTTTAGCCTTGCACTCAGAGCGACAAGAGGAGATATGACCGACCCACAGGCCGGGCATGCAGCCCACCCGAGACGTCGTCGGATAAATGGCACAGGGTATTTTTTGATGTTCGGGTCCCAGGTGCCCGAGTCCGATATGGACAGGAGCAGATACCGATGCCGTTTACATATCAAGGAAGCACAGCTGCCGGGGTGGCACGGACCCATCCTGTGAGGGACGCATCCGGCGTCGTGAGTGACTGCATTACGCTGAGATCCTGCTTCACTTTACCGGCTCATCATTCTCCTCCTCCTCCTCCTCCTCCTCCGCCTCCTCCTCCTCCTGCTACTGTTACTGATCCTGCTTCACTTTACCCGCTCATCATTCTCCTCCTCCTTCTCCTCCGCCTCCTCCTCCTCCTCCTGCTACTGTTACTGATCCTGCTTCACTTTACCCGCTCATCATTATCCTCCTTTTCCTCCTCCGCCTCCTCCTCCTCCTGCTACTGCTACTGATCCTGCTTCACTTTACCGGCTCATCATTCTCCTCCTCCTCCTCCTCCTCCTCCTCCTCCTGCTACTGCTACTGATCCTGCTTCACTTTACCGGCTCATCATTCTCCTCCTTCTCCTCCTCCTCCTCCTCCTCCTGCTACTACTACTGATCCTGCTTCACTTTACCCGCTCATCATTCTCCTCCGCCTCCTTCTCCTCCTGCTACTGCTACTGATCCTGCTTCACTTTACCGGCTCATCATTATCCTCCTTCTCCTCCTCCGCCTCCTCCTCCTCCTCCTGCTACTGTTACTGATCCTGCTTCACTTTACCCGCTCATCATTATCATCCTTCTCCTCCTCCGCCTCCTCCTCCTCCTCCTGCTACTGTTACTGATCCTGCTTCACTTTACCCGCTCATCATTATCCTCCTTCTCCTCCTCCGCCTCCTCCTCCTCCTGCTACTGTTACTGATCCTGCTTCACTTTACCGGCTCATCATTCTCCTCCTTCTCCTCCTCCTCCTCCTCCTCCTGCTACTACTACTGATCCTGCTTCACTTTACCCGCTCATCATTCTCCTCCGCCTCCTCCTCCTCCTGCTACTGCTACTGATCCTGCTTCACTTTACCGGCTCATCATTATCCTCCTTCTCCTCCTCCGCCTCCTCCTCCTCCTGCTACTGTTACTGATCCTGCTTCACTTTACCCGCTCATCATTATCCTCCTTCTCCTCCTCCGCCTCCTCCTCCTCCTGCTACTGTTACTGATCCTGCTTCACTTTACCCGCTCATCATTCTCCTCCTTCTCCTCCTCCTCCTCCTCATCCTCCTGCTACTGCTACTGATCCTGCTTCACTTTACCCGCTCATCATTCTCCTCCGCCTCCTCCTCCTCCTCCTCCTCCTGCTACTACTACTGATCCTGCTTCACTTTACCCGCTCATCATTCTCCTCCTCCTCCTCCTCCTGCTACTGATCCTGCTTCACTTTACCCGCTCATCATTCTCCTCCTTCTCCTCCTCCTCCTCCTCATCCTCCTGCTACTGCTACTGATCCTGCTTCACTTTACCCGCTCATCATTCTCCTCCTTCTCCTCCTCCTCCTCCTCCTCCTCCTGCTACTACTACTGATCCTGCTTCACTTTACCCGCTCATCATTCTCCTCCTCCTCCTCCTCCTGCTACTGATCCTGCTTCACTTTACCCGCTCATCATTCTCCTCCTTCTCCTCCTCCTCCTCCTCCTCCTCCTCCTCCTCCTCCTGCTACTGTTACTGATCCTGCTTCACTTTACCCGCTCATCATTCTCCTCCTCCGCCTCCTCCTCCTCCTCCTCCTCCTGCTACTGCTACTGATCCTGCTTCACTTTACCCGCTCATCATTCTCCTCCTCCTCCTCCTCCTCCGCCTCCTCCTCCTCCTGCTACTGCTACTGATCCTGCTTCACTTTACCCGCTCATCCCTCTTCTCCTCCTCCTCCTCCTTATCCTGCTCTTCCTCCCCTCCTCCCCTCCTCCTCCTCCTGCTCCTCCCCTCCTCCTCCTCCCCATCCTCTTGCTCCTTCTCCTCCTCCTCCTTCCTATCCTCTTGCTCCTTCTCCTCCTCCTCCTTCCTATCCTCTTGCTCCTTCTCCTCCTCCTCCTCCTCCTCCCCATCCTCTTGCTCCTTCTCCTCCTTCTCCTTCTTCTCTGCCGCCTTCTCCTCGCCTCTTCCTGCTCCACCGCACCTTCTCCTCCTCCCCACCCTCTTCCCTTTTCCGTCCCCCGCCCCCCGGCCTATTATTCCGGCAGGCGCTCCCTGTGGTCCAGGTGCCAGCTCAGCCACACACGATTCGTCCACTTCTGATATAAACTTCCCAGTCTGTGAGGTGCGCAATCCGACCGCGCAACACCGTATGAAACTATACACTGGCAAATTGGTTTACTTATTTAGTTTGTGGCATTGTGCATTGTGGCAACTGGTACCGTTATATCTAGAACTATATATGTATTGATCTACGTCCCACCCCACCCCCTCCCCACGATATGCGAGGTCGTTATTTACCTACGCTTGATACAGGGCGGCACTTTGCAGAGAATAATTCACTACATGAAAACGTGAATTTGGTATGATTCCAGCAAATTGCCCCACGATTTGTCCCATTTCATTTGCGAACACGGTAAGAAATAGGCCTCGTCCTGTGCGGCACACTTGGAGGCAAACACAACGGCCATCGAACTCTCTCTGAGAGAGGTCACAATCTGAGCCCAGGCGGCATCGTCACGCAATTGCAAATCGATTTCCCCTGAACAGGGCTTGCGCCATTGAAATCTTCGTGAACTGCACGGGAAGTTGTTGAAACACACATTTTTTTTTATCTCCAGCTGAAAACGTGTCCACTAGCTATCTTTTTTTTAGCTCCTATCAGCTGAAAACGTGTCCACTAGCGATCTGGGCGCAATACGACCTTACCGCGCTCAGAAGTTGAAGTAAAAGTCTGGTCTCGGGGCGGTATAGGTGGACCGCAGCCCTCCCCCTGGCCGGGCCACCATGGGGCCTTCAGTATGGGGGTACCGGGCGGTAGGCCGTGAGGTAGGCCGCCACGTCCAGGACACATAATCATTGGTGTTAGCGGCGCGCGGCGGCGTGGCGCCAGTCGCCATGGAAACCACAGCGTCCAAGTGGCATAGCAAATATTTGTTATCTCACCCGTTGTTTTTTCCCTTTTTAGCCGGGCCAACTGGTGGAGGCGCCGTTAACGGCAATATCTACCGCCAGTGGACGTGTCACCGAAGGTCCGAGTTTACCGAAACAATCAATAGTAAGTTGATTAGCGTAACACCGTACAGAACGCCTACCCTAGCCATTCGCGACCGCCCGGGATATATACGTGATAAAATGTTGTAATGCGGGGAAATTGCATCCATATTTCATTCACATTTGCGTCGCTGTCATTGTCCAAGTTTGACGTCATGCCGGGTATCTGGATTTGCTCATACGCTGGAAGGTATTATAACTTTGCAACCTAGTTTAATTAAGGGGAAACTATGTACGTCATTACCTAGCGTATATCCCCGTTAAATATTGACCAATTAGATAACGATGTGATGGTAATAAAGCATCGGGTAACGTAGCTCTGTTTAATTCTCCTCGTGTCACGATGACGCAATCGCCGTGTCGCCTCATGCTAAGCATCATTAGGGGTGAACGCTGAAACATTCATGGTGAAACGACATTTCCATCAGAGTGGACATCCCTATTGAGGTAATTTAAACTGCACTTGGATACGGCTCACAACAATTAGTTGTAACTACCCAACGGCAGGGCGTCATCTAATGTGCCACTCTACCAGCCGATTGTAATCACAAACGGGCTATAAAGCGATTGGTTGTAAATAACTCAACGGCAAATCATCATCAAATTCTTATAATAATGCTATTTATAGCAGTACCACAAGCGATATGTCAGAGAACATTAAAAAAAAAATATGTTTTTTTCTTGTACGTACATTTACCTCACTATGTCCATGTATTGTCGATAGAATATAGATTATGTACCGTACACTCCCTGTTTCAGAATTAAAATGTGACAATAACACAGTACCCAGTAAAGTGTCATTTTCTACTCGTATTGCTAGATATGTTAGCACTGCACATTGCGGTTTAATTAATCATATTTGATTCATTGCAACTACATAAGTGACAAGCAGAGCTCGGCATGCGTACAGCGCATTAGTATGTTGCTGTGGAGAAATGGCAGACATGTCATCCTTTACAACGTGTCAATAAGTGTGCATATCGGCATACACATGGCGCCATCTAGCGGCTGGCTCAAGAACCAGCGCAGATATGTGGCCCAGAGCTGCTTTGGTTTCTTGACATAGTTTCTGACATATATTAAGATTATAGACTCTTTTACCTTATTACAAAGAGTGACATGGCAATATGGTATTTTAAAAATGATATCTGACAGACGGAATATTCATCCATATTGTTATAATAAAGCGACTGCCACCCAAGTTGTTTAGAAATTCATGCGTGTTTTTTATTTTTCAACTTCCACTCGCTGACATACAATGACTTTCGCGAGAAGTGACATGTAAACAAAAAGCACCATCAGCGGGTAAATATTCACCTCCCAGTTTTGCGACTTAGGCGGTGATATTCCACATGAGCCGCTCTAGCCGAGAGATTTAGAATATGCTTCCTGGCCCACGATACCATGGCCGAGTCGGCATCTGTTTTTGGTATTCAGCACTAACTTTGCATCGGCGTTGTCGAGCTTTCGGTTAGAGAGAGAGACGCCGTTTATTATTCCGGCGTTTAGATACTCGCGCGGCGCGTTAGGAGGGTACAAATATCCTAATTGACTCCAGATGGCGAAGGTTAATCAACCAGCAGGAACTGAAATATAGAAAACAATAATCCCATAGTCTCTAAAGAGTACAGCACCCGGGGAGTTTTCTCTCCACATTTGCGTATCTCATCATTGCGGGGCATGTAGACAGCGGAAGCGGTTGGTCATGCGGTGATGAAAGCTAAATCGGTGAAGTGCCCTTCAATCGGCTGTCGTTAATGTCTGTTGAAGAGCAACCTGGTTTTTCCTTTGCTCCTCTCCCCTCTTCCAATCAATCATAAAATTAGGTTCCGCTTTACAAATTGTCGACAAATGCTACACTTTGATAACTGAACCGCAAACGGGGCGAGGGGAAGAAACACGGAACGTGGGTTTTCTGTCCGAGGGAAAGCTGTCATCCGACCCAAGTCTTGTTTACTCCACGATGCCTTTGCGTTGACCTTCTGCGCAAATCGCCCTTCCCGATCTCCTAGCACCGGTGAAGTAGCTCGTCAACCAATTTAAACATGCCAATAAACAGAAGTTATTACCGAGTCACTCTTTCCTGTGGCAGGAAAGTGCCGCTCGTCTCGCCATACCCCTAGACACATCACAGGCAAATCAAAAGTATCACTGTATAAGGAACCAATGAACTATGCCAATAAGAAATCTGCCCTCCATGCAGAAGTGCAAAACTGGAGAGACGGTGACCGCAGACAGAGGCCATCCAGAGAGGCTCCCCGCAGCTCAACCCACATAACGAGAACCCCACCCCGAAGAGACAGTGCAATAAGAGGCAGCCCCTTCGCTCTACGCCACAGAACGGAGACGTTTTCCACCATTCATCAAGGCGCTGAAACCAATTCACATGATCGACATTTGCGATGGCGTGGAAGTGGATTGGACGCCGGTGGGACCTTCCCGACGCTTTGCTCATACAGCAACATTTTGTATCCCCGTGTGCCATTTAGTTTTCTTTTAATTTCGTTATTTATTTAGATATAATTTACCTTCTGAGGTTACACTGAAAAGGAGATGCCATTGCCAGATAGTAGGGCCTAGCGATAATAGTGATAGTGGAGATGGTAACGATAATGGTGATGATGGAGATGGTAACGATAATGGTGATGATGGAGATGGTAACGATAATGGTGATGATGGAGATGGTAACGATAATGGTGATGATGGAGATGGTAACGATAATGGTGATGATGGAGATGGTAACGATAACGTTGATGGTGGAGATGGTAACGGTAATGGTGATGGTGGAGATGGTAACGATAATGTTGATGGTGGAGATGGTAACGATAATGGTGATGATGGAGATGGTAACGATAATGGTGATGATGGAGATGGTAACGATAACGTTGATGGTGGAGATGGTAACGGTAATGGTGATGGTGGAGATGGTAACGATAATGTTGATGGTGGAGATGGTAACGATAATGGTGATGATGGAGATGGTAACGGTAATGGTGATAACGATAATGGTGATGGTGGAGATGGTAACGGTAATGGTGATGGTGGAGATGGTAACGATAATGGTGATGATGGAGATGGTAACGATAATGTTGATGGTGGAGATGGTAACGATAATGGTGATGGTGGAGATGGTAACGATAATGGTGATGGTGGAGATGGTAACGGTAATGGTGATGGTGGAGATGGTAACGGTAATGGTGATAACGATAATGGTGATGGTGGAGATGGTAACGATAATGGTGATGGTGGAGATGGTAACGGTAATGGTGATGGTGGAGATGGTAACGGTAATGGTGATAACGATAATGGTGATGGTGGAGATGGTAACGATAATGGTGATGATGGAGATGGTACCGATAATGGTGATGGTGGAGATGGTAACGATAATGGTGATGACGGAGATGGTAACGATAATGGTGATGGTGGAGATGGTAACGGTAATGGTGATGGTGGAGATGGTAACGATAATGGTGATAACGGAGATGGTAACGATAATGGTGATGGTGGAGATGGTAACGGTAATGGTGATGGTGGAGATGGTAACGGTAATGGTGATGGTGGAGATGGTAACGATAATGGTGATAACGGAGATGGTAACGATAATGGTGATGGTGGAGATGGTAACGATAATGGTGATGATGGAGATGGTAACGGTAATGGTGATGGTGGAGATGGTAACGGTAATGGTGATGGTGGAGATGGTAACGATAATGGTGATGACGATAATGGTGATGGTGGAGATGGTAACGATAATGGTGATGATGGAGATGGTAACGATATTGGTGATGATGGAGATGGTACCGATAATGGTGATGATGGAGATGGTAACGATAATGGTGATGGTGGATATGGTAACGGTAATGGTGATGGTGGAGATGGTAACGATAATGGTGATGATGGAGATGGTAACGGTAATGGTGATGGTGGAGATGGTAACGGTAATGGTGATAGCGATAATGGTGATGGTGGAGATGGTAACGATAATGGTGATAACGATAATGGTGATGGTGGAGATGGTAACGATATTGGTGATGATGGAGATGGTAACGATAATGGTGATGGTGGAGATGGTAACGATAATGTTGATGGTGGAGATGGTAACGGTAATGGTGATGATGGAGATGGTACCGATAATGGTGATGATGGAGATGGTAACGATAATGGTGATGATGGAGATGGTAACGATAATGGTGATAGCGATAATGGTGATGGTGGAGATGGTAACGATAATGGTGATAACGATAATGTTGATGGTGGAGATGGTAACGATATTGGTGATAACGATAATGGTGATGGTGGAGATGGTAACGATAATGGTGATAACGATATTGGTGATGATGGAGATGGTAACGATAATGGTGATGATGGAGATGGTAACGGTAATGGTGATGGTGGAGATGGTAACGGTAATGGTGATGGTGGAGATGGTAACGATAATGGTGATGATGGAGATGGTAACGATAATGGTGATGGTGGAGATGGTAACGATAATGGTGATGATGGAGATGGTACCGATAATGGTGATGATGGAGATGGTACCGATAATGGTGATGGTGGAGATGGTAACGGTAATGGTGATGGTGGAGATGGTAACGATAATGGTGATGATGGAGATGGTAACGATAATGGTGATGGTGGAGATGGTAACGATAATGGTGATGATGGAGATGGTACCGATAATGGTGATGATGGAGATGGTAACGATAATGGTGATGATGGAGATGGTAACGATAATGGTGATGATGGAGATGGTAACGATAATGGTGATGATGGAGATGGTAACGATAATGATGATGATGGAGATGGTAACGATAATGGTGATGATGGAGATGGTAACGATAATTGTGATGGTGGAGATAGTAACCGTAATACGGTGATGATGGAGATGGTACCGATAATGGTGATGATGGAGATGGTACCGATAATGGTGATGATGGAGATGGTAACAATAATTGTGATGGTGGAGATAGTAACCGTAATACGGTGATGGTGGAGATGGTAACGGCAGTGCACCGGTGAGTGGTGATGGTGGTAACGGTAATGGTGATGATGGAAGTGGAAACGACAGTGGTGATGATGGCGAAGATGATAGCGATTAAATAATCGCAGCTCATTAAATTAATTTGTATGCTCCTCCACATAACCCGACGACGATCACTGAACTATTCCCATAGTGATCCACTTTTTTTCAGCTGGTCCGCAAAACATGGGGTATGTACCCCGATGGTTGGGCAACACGCCATGCGGCGTTGGGAGCGACCAGCAACCTCTCCTCTGGGAGGGCCTTCTCGCGAATCAACTCCTAAATCCAGACCTTATGTGGCAGAAACTTGGCAAGCGAACGTAGGGGCAAAAACCTCATTCGGAACCAGAAACATGTACCTTTAATGGAATTGACCGTTTCATAAATTTTGTTGGGGGGCGGAAACAACCAAAGGGTGGTAACGAGTCGTGGAGTTCGTCATTATCTTGATGAAACGAGACGGCTCAAAACGCTTTATTCTGTTTGCCGCCAGAAGACGCGCTTTCCAGTCCGAGAGCGCAATCCATGTGGTTATTGCAAAACCGGAACTTATTGATTGGGAACGACAGAGACGGTAGGTGGCGCTGTCGATCAGAGCCACGCCTCGTCTCGCGTTATTGAATCAAGAGGAAATGACCACGTGACAGTAATCCCTGGACTCATTGATCCGACTACGCGATATTTGACCTTGATTTGATGTCGACCTTGACTTTGGATATTGTGCACCCAAAGGGAAGATGATGAGTTTATCCAAGATCCCACTGTCTCTGCGTATCTATAACATCCATAATAGCTATGGCGTCTATGGCCTTACAACACATACAGTATCTACAACACATACAGCATCTACATCGTATACATAATCTATAATATATACAACATCTACAACAAATGCAGAATCTACATCAAATACAACATATATATAACAGTAACAGCACCATATACATAATCCATAACATATATAACAGATACATCATCTACATCAAATATAAATATATACAACATTCATAGCATCATATACATAATATATACAATATCTACAACATCTACAACAGATTCAGTATATACATTAAATACAACATATATACAACATTTACAGCATCTACATCAAATACAACATGCAACATTTACAGCATCTAAACTACAACACATATACATTTTAGAGCATCTACAGCTTTTACGAACGCGGGACATTCGAATAATGGTGTTGCGATTACAAAGCCATAACAAACGACATATTTATGAAACTAATTATGAACATACAGTCATCTAACTGCACACAGATAGTGTACGTATGACGTCACAGCTATCACGTGGTCCGTGTCTCCCCAATCGTCTAAAAACGCTTTCTATTCTGTGTATCCAACTCTTCGTTGTGAACCCCCAGTTTGTTTTGGACACTACCCACCTCCCTTCCCCTTTCTAGTGTCAAGTACCGCCACCAAAGTTGGACGTTCTATCTTAAAACACCTCACGCTTTCCTTGCGCATCTAAGTCGAAGCTCTCTTTGCATCTATATGAATAGCTATCCCTATTCAAAAAGCAAACTGACCAAAAATGCCGGTCGGAATATTCCAATTCCAAACAGTCGATCAAAAACCATCGATAGAAAATCTAGGCCCTCGTGTGTTATATTACGCTGTCAGTGATGGCAGTGCCATCGGGTAACTCTCGTATTGACGTATTTGCCGAGCAATTATGGCAGTTGCCCGCAAGGCCAGCGGTCCGTGGGTCTGTCATACCACACTCACCCAAATGGCCTTAATCATCCACTCCAACTCTGGACTCATGACAACCGATATTTTACTGCGGAGAGTCGTTAAGATTATTAGCCCTATGAGCGTTCTGCCCGGCTCGGCGCACGCCCCTATACGTGGGGCGGGTGCGAGAAGAGGAGGGGAGGGGGTGGGAACGAGGGGGTGGGAACGGGATGGGGGGAGTGGGGGGGGGCAACTGCCGCACCTAGCGAACTCCAGCCAACCGTCGTCACGGGAGCAGGGCCGAGCGAGGCAATATACTTGTATTTAATGCTTCTTTATTGGCTGATCTCGTTGCCTAGAGACAGTACAGCATGTACAGAGAGTGACGTGACGTCAGCGGATCGATCATCTTCTGATTGGTCGATGACGAATTAGGTGCAAAAGCTGCACGAGCTGTCTCCATGGAGACGATATCTCATTTCCGGTCATGCGCATGTAATCATTATGACGTCACATTGCGCATTTGCAGCCGTTATGTGAATATCTTGCTGGGAGATCGGCGTTTAAATACATCCATCCATTTATTTCGCCGTTCCCCCGTCAAAACTGTAATTGTAATCATATAGGAGATTACACTGGGAGACTGCAAACCCATGACATCATTGCAGGCGTCCGCTGCTATGGGGCAACAGTAAACACAACAAGCCGTGAAATAAAGGACCAGCTCTTTCACTGAGCGTTTTTTAATCGTTAGATCTCGGTTCAACTTACCACGTGGCCTAAAGGGTTGATACCGCTGAGGCCGACCGGTCTCTTTGTACACGACCAACATGATGGCACAGGTGCCTGGGTTTTCACTGTGTTTTTGATGACATATGACACAGGTAAAACACGATAAGCCTGTGTGTGCGTGCCATTGTCCTTCATACCAACCACGAAACAAAAGCTGTGTGTGATAAAGCCACGGAAATAAAGCTGTGTGTGATAAAGCCACGGAAATACTGAGGCTCTCTCATATTGACATGCATCATAATGGGCGTGACGTCATTCGCAGAGGCTTTGTTTGCCACACGGGGCATGGAACCTGACCCGGCACACATCACCACTATGGCAATTTTGTAAAAAAAAAATCGACTAGGAAAAACTGGTCCATGAGAGGATTACTTTCTAACTTGGTATCATTTCTTGGCAAATGTCAACAAGGACACTGTAATTGTTCGGCGAAGTTGGGCGTTTGAGAGCCAGACAATCGAAGGTTGTGGGTGCGATGTCGCAGGCAAGGGGTGGTCGGTACCCATCCCAAAGTTGGGATGGCTTTGTTATTGGCGAGTGGGACATAGGAGACGAAAGGATGTGGCGCCGGTAACGGAAATATGACCCTGTATAACGCTTCTCATGGTGGCCATATGCTGTGGAGTCATACTAATCTTATGCATAGGCCGACAAGTCTCAGTTTATTCTTTATAAATGATCCAGAACGAATGCCATATTGTATCCGCTACAGACATAACGCATTAATATTCCGGTGCAAATGCAGGTCTTATAAATGCAGAGATATATATAGGTCTATATGAGAAAAATGAAGTTACCGATGCTATTATTATGACCCTGAGCCACCAACATGTTGTCTGGACGCACCAAGTGAATAGGGCTGTACAGTTCTCGCTGGTTCTATTTCCGGTTTAGGCCTCTTGGGGACCAACAAAAAAACACGTGCTCTTAGAACGAGTGCGCATCACGCTGGTGCCTTGCTGCCACTGCGTGACGCGCACTCATTGTAGTCAACGCGCCGACATGCGAGTCATGATGATTATTACGTCATACGACATGGAAAATCCCGCGCAGCACATCACATCGCCTGACATTGACACGAAACTCATGTCACTCATGAAACATCCGCATTCCGGCTTATCAACTGTCTAACCGCTCATATATTACATAAATCTACTCGGATGGTTATAATTTTGATATGCGCAACACTTCAGTGGTTAGTTGTGCATCCAATGACAGCTTTAGCCGATCTTGTGTGTGAGGCGAGTGAGGGCGAACAACGGGAAGGTAGGCAGCACGTACAGGCTGTTGATACTACTATAGGCACTGACGTAGAGCATAAGTATGCCTGTCTCGTAGCGTCTCGATAAAATTCCGTAGTGACTGTACAGCCCTATGGCTGAAGTCACGTGGTATGACCCTTGTCCTCTAGCCAGTGCCACGTGATGCTGTATGCAGTCTTCCGCCTGCTCCTCGACCCATTAATCGCATCAACTCACCCCTTGATAGCGTTCATAGCATGAAACGTTTCACGATGCGTATCACCGTCTGCTAGTGGAGTGCAGCCACAGTATACAGCGGCCTTGACGGTCTGCCCAGACACAGTATAGAGCGGCCGTGACGGTCTGCTCGGACACAGTATAGAGCGGCCGTGACGGTCTGTCAGGACACAGTATAGAGCGGCCGTGACGGTCTGTCTAGACACAGTATAGAGCGGCCGTGACGGTCTGCCTAGACACTGTATGGAGCGGCCGTGACGGTCTGCCCGGACACAGTATAGAGCGGCCGTGACGGTCTGCCCAGACACAGTATGGAGCGGCCGTGACGGTCTGCCCAGACACAGTATAGAGCGGCCGTGACGGTCTCCCCAGACACAGTATCGAGCGGCCGTGACCAACTGCCCGGACACAGTATAGAGCGGCCGTGACTGTCTGTCAGGACACAGTATAGAGCGGCCGTGACGGTCTGCCTAGACACTGTATGGAGCGGCCGTGACGGTCTGCCCAGACACAGTATCGAGCGGCCGTGACGGTCTGCCCGGACACAGTATAGAGCGGCCTTGAACGTCTGCTCGGACACAGTATAGAGCGGCCGTAACGGTCTGCCCAGCCACAGTATAGAGCGGCCGTGACGGTCTGCCCGAACACAGTATGGAGCGGCCGTGACGGTCTGCCCGGACACAGTATAGAGCGGCCGTGACGGTCTACCCAGACACAGTATAGAGCGGCCGTGATGGTCTGCCCAGATACAGTATGGAGCGGTCGTGACGGTCTGCCCAGACACAGTATGGAGCGGTCGTGACGGTCTGCCAGGACACAATATGGAGCTTCCGTGACGGTCTGCCCAGGCACAGTATGGAGCGGTCGTGACGGTCTGCCCAGACATAGCATAGAGCGGTCGTGACGGTCTGCCCGGACACGGTATGGAGCGGCCGTGACGGTCTGCCCAGGCACAGTATGTAGCGACCGTGACGGTCTGCCCAGGCACAGTATGTAGCGACCGTTACGGTCTGCCCAGATACAGTATGGAGCGGTCGTGACGGTCTGCCCGGACACAACATGGAGCAGCCGTGACGGTCTGCTCAGACACAGCATGGAGCAGCCGTGACGGTCTGCTCAGACACAGTATGGAGCAGCCGTGACGGTCTGCTCAGACACTGTATGGAGCGGCCGTGACGGTGTACCCAGACACAGCATGGAGCAGCCGTGACGGTCTGTCCAGACACAGTATGGAGCAGCCGTGACGGTCTGCTCAGACACAGTATGGAGCAGCCGTGACGGTCTGTCCAGACACAGTATGGAGCGGCCGTGACGGTCTGCCCAGGCACAGTATGTAGCGACCGTGACGGTCTACCCAGGCACAGTATGTAGCGACAGTGACGGTCTGCCCCAGCACAGTATGTAGCGACCGTTACGGTTTGCCCAGATACAGTATGGAGCGGTCGTGACGGTCTGCTCGGACACAACATGGAGCAGCCGTGACGGTCTGCTCAGACACAGCATGGAGCAGCCGTGACGGTCTGCTCAGACACAGCATGGAGCAGCCGTGACGGTCTGCCAGGACACAATATGGAGCTTCCGTGACGGTCTGCCCAGACACAGTATAGAGCGGCCGTGACGGTCTGTCAGGACACAGTACAGAGCGGCCGTGACGGTCTGTCAGGACACAGTATGAAGCGGCCGTGACGGTCTGCCCGGACACAGTATGGAGTGGCCGTGACGGTCTGCCCGGACACAGTATAGAGCGGCCGTGACGGTCTCCCTAGACACTGTATGGAGCGGCCGTGACGGTCTGCCCGGACACAGTATGGAGCGGCCGTGACGGTCTGCCCAGACACAGTATAGAGCGGCCGTGACAGTCTGCCCAGGCACAGTATGGAGCGGCCGTGACGGTGTACCCAGACACAGCATGGAGCGGCCGTGACGGTCTGCCCAGACACGGTGTGGAGCGGCCGTGACGGTCTGCCCAGACACAGCATGGAGCGGCCGTGACGGTCTGCCCAGACACGGTATGGAGCGGCCGTGACGGTCTGACGACAGTATTACGGGACACTGCCACCGTAATTTTTTTAAGTAGCTTAATAGCACTGCACGTTTTGCCCATCAGACGCGGCACTCATTTCATCTCTGCGCTGGAGATGTCTCCGCCAGAAGAGGGCGCCATGGTCGCTGTCACCAGCGATCGCGCTGGAACACTTGGCATGAAATGAATAGTCCGCCATCGTGACTCAAAGTCTAGACGGGTGCGGCCATTACCTAGTGCACATGCATACAAAAAATTCCAAGAAACCCCGGATGTAACATGTTGTGTGATAAGAAACCGAAGGTGTCAGGTTCGGGGATTTCTGGGCTAGGATTACACTAAGAGGCTTTCGACCTGAACTCCCTGCACTTAGTCCGTCACAAGTTTCCTGATCCATGGCGGTTTGGAAGATTCAATCCTTTTCACCTCCATCGGGATGTGTTTTTTTAATGCAGAAAAACACATTTTATATTGACTTTGGCTTTCGTCCGACGTCTTTCTAAACGGGATTCGGCAAAACATGGCTGAGAGCCGCTTCTCGCCCAAGGAACTTAGCGGAATTGATTACATCGCAATGGCATTCTTTCGTCCGATGACGGTCAGTATATAGAACACATTCTTTTTTTGCGATGTTTTTAAAACTCAAGCTTGGGTTTTGCCAATCAGCCGTCTGCAGCATAGAGGAGGCGTCGTGAGTCAAGAGAATTCTCTATTACAATCAATAATAGTCTTTGTTCCCGAAGTAGAGTGACAACGTTACCTACAGTTATATTTCATCCGTTTAACGTAATTTCAAGCTCTGTCTGAGAGAGTTCTACCCGAGCCGGCAGCCACGGCATTTAAAGTCAAAACGAAAACTTTCCGGACATCGAAATTTGCGAATTATTTGTTTACTCTACGAGTTGAGGACGAAATCTATGCATATTCCTTACCTATGAACTGGGGCCTGTCTGAACAATTGTTTATCCGATCTGCAGTTCGATTCCTATCCTCACAATACATGACCTGCCATGCTATTTAATACAGCAGACGATGTTGTTTTTATCGTTCTCTTGTCAGTCGTACAAATGTAAAGGTCATCCAACTGCCACCTGATTGGTTCAAAATCTAGGTCAGGTTGGCAAAGTCCATCGCGTCATTTGACGAGGGTACCGAGGTTGAATGCAATGGTCAGGGGGTAGTGGTTGATCTGCTGTACCCACTTTTGCAGGAGGCGTTTGCTTTCGCACAATGAATCCAAGTTTAGCCTCAATTGATACTAAACTGATTTCAAGTTCACTCTGGGTCACTTTAGGTATGAGTCAATGCTTAAAAACAGTTAATGATAAAACACTACAGAGGAATTCAAACCTATGACCCCTTACAAAGATGTAAAATGTATCGCCCAGTGACGTCACAGTAAACAGTGAATGGCGCCATCAAACCGATCGGCTGCTTCAAAGTGCAGCAAAGCAACATTTGCTTATAGTTTATTTGCTAGTGTCTCAGGAAACGTGAGTTGACATACACTTATTAGGCCCCGATTTGAAGTTCACACAGAAAGTATTTTTTTCTTCGAATCGGTGAATATTTTCTCGTAAACGGGAAATTTTGTTGTCCGGAGAGTTTCCGTTGCGACTATAGTCATACTAAGTAGTGTCTTCTTTTCGGTCCCATGCTAGGAACTGGTATAGCGTTTGGAAGAATTTGCTTAACCAATGACCATACACTCCTGTGTACCTTTCACCTGAGGTTGGTTTGATACAAGGCTTCCGATCATTATTTTGATCTCGATATCTCTATATTTAATAAATAAATAAAATCCGAAGTAAATGCATGTAGATGGATGATTTGTATATGTGCGCGACATGGTGAGTTATGGTGGAAGCAACCATCAGCGCTTATGTGTGGCTTATATCATGGAACTGTGGAAAAAATGAAGTTTATATATATATATATATTTCTGTGTCAATATAGTAAGATATGAAGATATGACGTGCAGATACACGTCACAAAAATACCGCAAATTTGAAAGACAAGAAAATGAATCTTGGATGTCACGGCGACAAGAAATGAAGTCAGGAGTAAATAAGTAGTCTGTACCCCCCCCCCCCCCCCCCGCCCCACTTACCCTTACCCAATAGCACAAACACAAGAAGTCTCCTCGATGGACGAGAAGTAGTAGTCATGACGTACCCTTCAAAGTCTCGCATGCAGCACCGTTTGCATGATGATATACGCCACCGTGTGAGCACCGGCACCACTGAGGGCGCATGGTCACATAGCGGCGTCTTCCAGGCTCGCCGCCTTCGTTCTGTATAACCCTCAGCCTGTTGGTGAGCTGCCACGTCCCGTCCTAATGTGTGAGCCTTACTGTGGAACAGCGATCGTCTTTTAAACAGCTGAGGATGCTGAAGCAGTCCGACATAAACAGAGCGACAGATATTCATTGAAGGGCCGTACTGTGGAACACTAGGGACTCCATGTGAAGGCCCATGAAATACGTGAGCCACCGTTGCAGTTGGTTGGTTGGTTGTATATTCAGGACGCGTTAACCTTTTGGTCATATCGCGTCAATGGGAAAAGGAATAGAGCCATGTCCCCGGGGGCAATCCCCTACTCTTTGCGAAGAAGGACATGGGATCTTTATCCTTCGACCCCATAGACATGGACACAGCGGGGCGCGAACCACTGATCCACGCGCCGTTAAACTCTCAGGTGGCCAGACGTTACTCAAGGAGAACGCTCTAGCCCACTGAGCTACTAGGCCGGCCCCGAGCCACTTAGCACCCCACGTACCTACCGGATCCCCTAATCAGAGCATTAAGCACTACATTTTTTATAACGTTATTTATAAACCAACAGTTTTCTTTCATCCATAGATTAATAATTATCTAGCGTGTAATTAGGGTTCTCTTACCAATCAGCCTGAATGCGTGGGAGTGCTGCCATCTGGAGGCTTATCAGTGTATCAACTCCGACAAAGGACGCTACGCTGTGAGGTGTCAGAGACGGACCCAAGAGTTGGGTTGTGTAAGTGTGTATAGGCGGGGGCGGGGGTGGGGCCTGGGGAGGGGGAGGGGAGGGACACATGCTTGGCGTAAATTAGCCCCCTCCTCCCTTCCCCTCCGTTGGTCCTAGTAGCGGAAGTGATCATAGTGCCCCCTTCCCTTCGGTCGGTCCTTCATATAGATAATCTGGCATACATACTACGTGGGCGGATGGGATGGGGGGGGACTTAATACATTGCTGTGGGCGGTGGGGTTCCGCGGTAAAGCCCCCCCCCCCTTTTCAGGGTATACCCTTGATTCTGTAGATATCTGGACTGATTGCATATCTTGTATTTAAAGCTGTATTAACACTCATCTCTGTGAGCGCCCCTGTATTTAATGCCGCATTGATACCTAGCTTGGTTAGCGCCCCTGTATTTAATGCCGCATTGATACCTAGCTTGGTTAGCGCCCCTGTGTTCAATGCTGTATTGCCACCGATCTCTGTGTAGATATTTGCATAGACAATGGTCTGTATGTCGCAACATCCGTGACAATGGTTGCTATGGGCGCTGGGTGATGAGTTTTGTTAGAGCTAGTGCTTACATGACACATCTAGGACGGGTGATTCGATGTCTATTCCACCTGAACGGAGAGCACCCGGGAACACTCCGTTAGCGTCAATGTGAGATGGGTGGCAGAGGGGGTGGGGGTGGAAGCGGGGTGGAGGGGGGGGGGGGGCGAGCAAGAGTGGTGTCTAATGGGTATTGTTAATGTCCATGACCAAGCTCATTCACATGTATCGTGCAGGGACTTGGTGCATATATCGTCCGGGGATTGCATTACTTCAGCCAACCGATAGCAATCGCCCTGGTCAGCCAACAACAAAGGGACATGATAAGTATGGGGGGCGGAATAAGATTAGTTGGGATGTATTATACGAATGAAATGTACAAAGCGTCTAATGAAGAACGGTTAGGGGGGGGGGGGGGGTAGGGGGGTTCATGCTCCCAGATCACAAAGAATAATTTTAAAAAATCCACAGTTCACATTGAATTAAAAGATGACCTCCCGCTTGAAAATTGCAAGGGCGGATACATGATATAAATTAGCGCCTTCCCGATTCACGGTTAGATAATATTACGATTCCCAGTTCGCAATAAATGAAAATCTTGATCACGAACGTCGCCTAATGCCCCAGTCCCAATTCACGAACAACTATCTTCCTCATTCCCAGTTCACGTTGAATTGAAAAACCCATTCCCGAAATCCTGTTGAAAGGAAAAAAATATTGTAGTTCTGTATGAAACTTACCCCCGCCACCCCACCCAACACATCTTCCCCGCACTAAATTACATCCTAAACCACTGTATAAGTCAATGTATAAGTCAAAATATAAGCACCAGTGAGGAGTATTATTCCCTTACGTCGGTACCTGTCTTTGAACCATAGCCTACAAACCTGCCCCCCCCCCCCCGCTACTTCCCCCGGCACGCCCCGCGCTAACCAGCTTACAATACCACCTACCTCTCGGTAGGCACAGGAACGAGGAAGACCTGCAACAATAACAGCATATAAAGCATCCCACGTATGGGATATTAGATTCACGACCCCCCCCCTCCCCCCCACCCAACTGCCCCCCCCACTCCCCCTCGTCCCCGCCCGTACCCCCCCCCCTCCCTCCTTCCCTCCCCTCCCCGTCCTCGCCCTCGCCGTTACCCCTCCTCCCGCCCCTCCTCAACCCAGACCGTCACACAATGAATGCCATCACGCGGCAAGCATAGGGTCCTTAAGTAATACCCGAGACACGGGGGACAAACCCTGCTAAGACATCACCCTCTCGGGTTAATAATGTAGTGATTCATTTGCCGCTGTGTGCTGCGTGCCTGAGTGGTATGTGTGTATACACATATATATACATGTATTAATTAATCATGGAGTTGGTAATGGCATGATGATAAGGCGGTGTCTGATGTTTGGGACACCTCCTGTCCCTTACTCAGATACCCACGACGACACGACATCCGGCAATAGAGAACACGGGGGCGGCGTGACTCTCGTCGGAAACGCCGTTTAAAACGGAGTTGGTGCTATACATGACAATGTCAAGCATAAAAGGTAGGCCTACATCATGGCCTACAGCCTACAGGCTTTTTCCCCATAATGCCGTCAAGAAATTATGTCCATGTATTTCGCGAGCATATATTTATGTATATAATAAATATATAAATACCTATAATATATATAATATATATATTACATATAAATACTATGTAATATATGTATAATATATATATATTACATAAAAATACCATATAAAATATAAATCATATATATATATCTTATATTCACCGAATATGGAGGTCGTTAGGTGTTAAAGTCAGGCAGCACGAATGGGGATATCGCCTCAAATATATTATGACGACATGGAGTAAAAGTCCATCACACGGTGACCGGAAACACCGGAAACACACGAAACTCCCGAAACACCGGAAAAATTAACTGACGGGATTAATGGGATTAACGTTCACCAGAGCAATCGTCAAAGCAGAACAAATCAATAAGATGTGACTGACATCTTTATCGCCTGGTTAGTAGTGGCTCAGTACGACCAATGCCGCCGGATCGATCCAACGTACGCAGGGAGTTCACATATCAACACTGAAGTAGCTGCACTGTTTTGTTTTTGAACTACGAAGTTCACTGGCACGTTTTGCCATGACAACACTGACCCAGCTAGCTGTTGCCATGTTTTATCGTCGGGCCCTAGGCGTCAATAGAGTCATGGTTTGGATCCTAAACAGAGCAGGTTGTTACGTTACCAAGAAGCTTTAATTAATCCGCTAACTGGCAGGTTCTACGCTATGCCGTGTGTCTGTGCTGTGCCAGTAGGGGCAAATTTCTACCGTATTAAGGCTGGTTGTCGGTAATGAATTCAGGGGGGATACCCCCTCTGAATCGCGCATTCCCGAGAATAGGAGAGAGTAATATCGAATCTCTCAGATGAAGACTGCTCGAACGGAACGCGAAATATAATAACTTAAACGGTGATATCGCGAATAGTGAACCAGGATTTATACGGATAACGATCCCCCAAAATTACAGCTAATCACTAATCCCCAATCGCGGAGACAGGAAAAGGGACCCCCTCCACCCCCCTGAATGTGGCAGGCATTTATATCCTCCGCGCACTTCATATAGCTCGCTGTGGTACAATGTAACACACGATAAATAAGTAATTTACAGCAACATATTCACAATAAAACTGTAACTGAAAAGAGGTAGGCAGAAATGTAAATTGTTTCAATTGACGATTATATTCAGAATACTTTTGAATTAGACAAACATTATTTTATTATATAACTCCATTTGCGGCTCTAAAATGTAATCAAGATGGAGACCATCGACAGGTGACACTAGTGGCGAATATCGATAACATTTGGGTTCTGGGTGTGTGTGGGGGGGGGGGGGGGGGCGGAAGGGGGGGGGGTCCAGATATTCCCGGGGCATTGTATATAATGCTAACACACAATGAACCCGCAGTAGATTAATTACGAACCGCATTACTTCAAGTGACGCCATCCGTATGTAGAGCTACCTTATCTGTAGGTACTGCTGCATACAGATCGTTTATTGACCCGCACTGTTTACACACACATTCGCCACTTCACCACCTCCAATTCTTTGCTACATGCTGCAGTCAGTCACACACTATGAGTATAAATACACCCGGTTGTACAATGCTGCGAGTGGTACATAGGGCACACAAACCGCAAAGGGTCATTAAGCAGCCAGTTTGTATGTTTCATATATTATAACTCATTCCAACAATACTAAATTCAATATGGCGGAAATGGGGAAAAAGGGGACATTGAACTGTCGCGGTAATCAATTCAACATCAAGTCAATGGGGTCGTAGTTAGCGGCTTATTACTAAGAGCACTTGTTACACGTATGCACTATATATGCTGTTATATACATTTTATATATAGACCATTTTATATACATTGCATCTCCCACATGACAAGGATCGAACAGGGGAGTTGAACAAGGGAGGCGAACAGGGGAGGTAACTAGGCAACGACTCGGACATCACGGCGTGCGACAGCCAGCTGTGTCGTTAAACCAGTGCAGTGTGCACGGGGAGTGGGTCGTAGGGGGACGGAGGAGGGGTGCGGGGCTGCAGGGGCAGGGGATTCTCGTTTCATATATATTAATAATTTATTTTTAATAATTTATTAAAATTTATTAAAATTTATTAAATAATTTTAATAATTGATAATATTTTTTTTTCATAATTTATTATTAATCATATTTATATTAATAAATATGAAGTCAAGCACAGCGATCTGGATTTTGTAGTATAAATGAACACATACTCAACGCAAATGCAATCAACACATGCACAATATTAAAGACTTTCTTACACCAATTGGTCAGCTAACCATTCGACAAAAGAGGAACCCCTGTAGGTCAATTGGTAAACGGTCTGATCTTCGGACAAGGTCATTGGTTCGCACCCCTGGGGACCTTATATGGGACACGCTTTATCCAACCTCCAATGGCTTTTTTTCCCAATAGAATTTGTGGCCCAGATTAGCCTTAATGTGCACACGGGTGGCTTAAAAGTACCAGTCTTTCACTAACGGGTTAGGAACCCATGGTCAGGAAGAACCCTCATTAATTGCGCAGGTGTCTCTGAACGTCTATTACGGACGGTTGAGCAAAATCGATCTCAGGTCGACCATTGCCGTCGAACTACTAACGCTATCGTGTGTTAATAATGCCATTCGTATTTTATGGACCGCTTGTACGCCATGTGGAGTATGATATCTCGGCCCCACGGTCCTCCTTCAGACGTAGCGCATGACCAGAAAATGCCCCGAATAAAGCCTGACACACGTCCAGCCAAGTCACAGGGAATCGCCTTCTCTATATCGACTTGTGTTCTGCACTATATCCGCTCCGTTAAGGCATGAATCATTTCCCCAGAATGCACTCGTTCAAATACCAAGGACAAAATGGCCGCCTGTATGGATGAGTTAGTGTAAGCTTAGCCGTAGTTGCGTCTCTTGCTGACAATACACCACTGTGACACCAGGACACAGGAATATATGTCTGGGCTGCTTGTGGCTTAGGACTTGACAACATCTGTTGCACTTGGGAACTTTGGGAGAGGTGAAGCATATAAAGAGGTGAAGCTATATAAAGAGGTGAAGCTACATATAAAGAGGTGAAGCTACATATAAGAAGGTGAGGCTACATATAAAGAGGTGAAGCTACATATTAGGAGGTGAAGCTATATAAAGAGGTAAAGCTACATATAAAGAGGTGAAGCTACATATAAAGAGGTGAAGCTACATATAGAGAGATAAAGCTATATAAAGAGGTGAAGCTACTTGTAAAGAGGTGCTAAGCTGTGGCTTTCACTCGGGACGGTCAATCTGAAGCTGGGCACACCAGGTCCGGGGTAAACCCATCCCGCACTCACTTGGCTCTGGTACATTGTTATACCAGGTTCGGGGTAAACCCATCCCGCATTCACTTGGCTATGGTACATAGTGACACCAGGTCCGGGGTAAACCTATCCCGCACTCACTTGACCCTGGCACATTGTTATACCAGGTCCGGGGTAAACCCATCCCGCATTCACTTGGCTGTGGTAAATTGTGACACCAGGTCCGGGGTAAACCCATTCCGCACTCACTTGGCTCTGGCACATTGTGACACCAGGTCCGGGGTAAACCCATCCCGCATTCACTTGCCTGTGGTACATTGTGACACCAGGTCCGGGGTAAACCCATCCCGCACTCACTTGGCTCTGGCACATTGTTATACCAGGTCCGGGGTAAACCCATCCCGCATTCACTTGGCTGTGGTACATTGTGATACCAGATCCGGGGTAAACCCATCCCGCACTCACTTGGCTCTGGCACATTGTTATACCAGGTCCGTGGTAAACCCATCCCGCACTCACTGGGCTGTGGTACATTGTCACATCAGGTCCGGGTAAACCCATCTCGCACTCACTTGGCTGTGGTACATTGTTAAATCAGGTCCGGGGTAAACCCATCCCGCACTCACTGGGCTGTGGCACATTTTTACACCAGGTCCGGGGTAAACCCATACCGCACTCACTGGGCTGTGGCACATTGTGACACCAGGTCCGGGGTAAACCCATCCCGCACTCACCTTACTGTGGTACATTGTTACCACCAGGTCCGGGGTAAACCCATCCCGCACTCACTTGGCTGTGGTACATTTTTACCACCAGGTCCGGGGTAAACCCATCCCGCACTCACTTGGCTGTGGTACATTGTTATACCAGGTTCGGGGTAAACCCATCCCGCACTCACTTGGCTGTGGTACATTGTTACCACCAGGTCCGGGGTAAACCCATCCCGCACTCACTTGGCTGTGGTACATTGTTATACCAGGTCCGGGGTAAACCCATCCCGCACTCACTTGGCTGTGGTACATTGTTACCACCAGGTCCGGGGTAAACCCATCCCGCACTCACTTGGCTGTGGTACATTGTTATACCAGGTCCGGGGTAAACCCATCCCGCACTCACTTGGCTGTGGTACATTGTTACACCAGGTCCGGGGTAAACTCATCCCGCACTCACTTGGCTGTGGTACATTGTGACACCAGGTCCGGGGTAAACCCATCCCGCACTCACTTGGCTGTGGTACATTGTGACACCAGGTCCGGGGTAAACCCATCCCGCACTCACTTGGCTGTGGTACATTGTTACACCAGGTCCGGGGTAAACTCATCCCGCACTCACTTGGCTGTGGTACATTGTGACACCAGGTCCGGGGTAAACTCATCCCGCACTCACTTGGCTGTGGTACATTGTGACACCAGGTCCGGGGTAAACCCATCCCGCACTCACTTGGCTGTGGTACATTGTTACACCAGGTCCGGGGTAAACTCATCCCGCACTCACTTGGCTGTGGTACATTGTGACACCAGGTCCGGGGTAAACCCATCCCGCACTCACTTGGCTGTGGTACATTGTTATACCAGGTCCGGGGTAAACCCATCCCGCACTCACTTGGCTGTGGTACATTGTTACACCAGGTCCGGGGTAAACTCATCCCGCACTCACTTGGTTGTGGTACATTGTGACACCAGGTCCGGGGTAAACCCATCCCGCACTCACTTGGCTGTGGTACATTGTGACACCAGGTCCGGGGTAAACCCATCCCGCACTCACTTGGCTGTGGTACATTGTTACACCAGGTCCGGGGTAAACTCATCCCGCACTCACTTGGCTGTGGTACATTGTGACACCAGGTCCGGGGTAAACTCATCCCGCACTCACTTGGCTGTGGTACATTGTGACACCAGGTCCGGGGTAAACCCATCCCGCACTCACTTGGCTCTGGTACATTGTTATACCAGGTTCGGGGTAAACCCATCCCGCATTCACTTGGCTATGGTACATAGTGACACCAGGTCCGGGGTAAACCTATCCCGCACTCACTTGACCCTGGCACATTGTTATACCAGGTCCGGGGTAAACCCATCCCGCATTCACTTGGCTGTGGTAAATTGTGACACCAGGTCCGGGGTAAACCCATCCCGCACTCACTTGGCTCTGGCACATTGTGACACCAGGTCCGGGGTAAACCCATCCCGCATTCACTTGCCTGTGGTACATTGTGACACCAGGTCCGGGGTAAACCCATCCCGCACTCACTTGGCTCTGGCACATTGTTATACCAGGTCCGGGGTAAACCCATCCCGCATTCACTTGGCTGTGGTACATTGTGATACCAGATCCGGGGTAAACCCATCCCGCACTCACTTGGCTCTGGCACATTGTTATACCAGGTCCGTGGTAAACCCATCCCGCACTCACTGGGCTGTGGTACATTGTCACATCAGGTCCGGGTAAACCCATCTCGCACTCACTTGGCTGTGGTACATTGTTAAATCAGGTCCGGGGTAAACCCATCCCGCACTCACTGGGCTGTGGCACATTTTTACACCAGGTCCGGGGTAAACCCATACCGCACTCACTGGGCTGTGGCACATTGTGACACCAGGTCCGGGGTAAACCCATCCCGCACTCACCTTACTGTGGTACATTGTTACCACCAGGTCCGGGGTAAACCCATCCCGCACTCACTTGGCTGTGGTACATTGTTACCACCAGGTCCGGGGTAAACCCATCCCGCACTCACTTGGCTGTGGTACATTGTTATACCAGGTTCGGGGTAAACCCATCCCGCACTCACTTGGCTGTGGTACATTGTTACCACCAGGTCCGGGGTAAACCCATCCCGCACTCACTTGGCTGTGGTACATTGTTATACCAGGTCCGGGGTAAACCCATCCCGCACTCACTTGGCTGTGGTACATTGTTACACCAGGTCCGGGGTAAACTCATCCCGCACTCACTTGGCTGTGGTACATTGTGACACCAGGTCCGGGGTAAACCCATCCCGCACTCACTTGGCTGTGGTACATTGTGACACCAGGTCCGGGGTAAACCCATCCCGCACTCACTTGGCTGTGGTACATTGTTACACCAGGTCCGGGGTAAACTCATCCCGCACTCACTTGGCTGTGGTACATTGTGACACCAGGTCCGGGGTAAACTCATCCCGCACTCACTTGGCTGTGGTACATTGTGACACCAGGTCCGGGGTAAACCCATCCCGCACTCACTTGGCTGTGGTACATTGTTACACCAGGTCCGGGGTAAACTCATCCCGCACTCACTTGGCTGTGGTACATTGTGACACCAGGTCCGGGGTAAACCCATCCCGCACTCACTTGGCTGTGGTACATTGTTATACCAGGTCCGGGGTAAACCCATCCCGCACTCACTTGGCTGTGGTACATTGTTACACCAGGTCCGGGGTAAACTCATCCCGCACTCACTTGGTTGTGGTACATTGTGACACCAGGTCCGGGGTAAACCCATCCCGCACTCACTTGGCTGTGGTACATTGTGACACCAGGTCCGGGGTAAACCCATCCCGCACTCACTTGGCTGTGGTACATTGTTACACCAGGTCCGGGGTAAACTCATCCCGCACTCACTTGGCTGTGGTACATTGTGACACCAGGTCCGGGGTAAACTCATCCCGCACTCACTTGGCTGTGGTACATTGTGACACCAGGTCCGGGGTAAACTCATCCCGCACTCACTTGGCTGTGGTACATTGTGACACCAGGTCCGGGGTAAACCCATCCCGCACTCACTGGGCTGTGGTACATTGTTACACCAGGTCCGGGGTAAACCCATCCCGCACTCACTGGGCTGTGGTACATTGTTACACCAGGTCCGGGGTAAACCCATCCCGCACTCTCCTAGTCGGCACGTATTAACTCTATGGACCTAATGCTCCTCGCTTCGTGCGATAAAACTCTGTACGAGCCATGAAATGGTTTTATCACAACATATGTGTCTATTTCAACTCAGTCCGATATGTATGGCGTGTGAGCACAACGATAAACCCGTCTCGCCCTTCAACCCATGACGTATATCATCACGCAGATGACGATTAACCATTCATTATTGATACTAATTGATACTCATTGACACACCATTGAGCTTGAGTTGTAATATACCTACTGCGGTTCTGCGTGTTCCCAATATCAAAGTTCCCATTTACCCTTTAACACCTTACTATTATTCGCCAATGCAATATTTGTCAATATATTGCCTCAACTAAAGTTCACACCACAACAGTCATGTACCAACATACGAGCAGTATACAAGAGTATACATGAGCTTTCATTGGTGGCTGACATACTGATGACATACCTGTTGACAAGTCCTGCTATGGCAGCCGTACATCCGTAACTTAAATCCACAAATCTTACACACGACTTGAGCAAGGTTTTAAAACCTCCAGGATTTGTCATCGGGTTGTGGGTGATTCATGCTGCTGACGTTTTAAATAGAGCGGCCACCTCGGCCACCCGACCAGTCCAAGTGGGCCTACTACGTATCGACTACAGACATCTCGATCCACAGCACAGGCATCGCGATACATAACACAGGGTGTGTGGCAACAGCTGCTCCAGGCATAAAATGTCATTGCGCTTGGCCTGAGCTCGATCTAGGCCATCGGAAATAGTGCAGCACTGGTATCATTACGTATTACCACAAAGAGATTTTCAAAGGACCTTTTCACTCGGTGCTACTATTACTATTTGCGCTCATTGCTACTGCAGGTGTCGTGAGAAACAGTCGTTCATTTTAATGTGCGGTATAATCCGATGATGGGTGAGTTCACCGGCAATTTTGCAATTGGTTGTCAAAGCATTAATCAAACTCTGAATGGAAGCCAATAGTAAAACTCCTCTACAGCTAGCTAATAAATAACATTTGTATTTATCTAAGACTTTAGCGACTTGGTAGGCCAAAGTAGCCTTTATTCAGGGTCACAACACAGCTGCAACATGTTCATTCTAGAAAGACGATTATCTAGGGTGACATGTCTGACTATATGATGTGAACACACAAAAGGTGACATGTCTTACTGCATGATGTGAAGACACACAGGGTGACATGTCTTACTGCATGGTGTGAACACACAGACGGTGGCATGTCTTACTGCATGGTGTGAATACATACAGGGTGACATGTCTTACTGCATGGTATGAACACACACAGGGTGACATGTCTTACTGCGTGGTGTGAAAGGTGACATGTCTTACTGTATCGTGTTAATGCAAAGTGGTGTCATATATTACTGCCTTATGTGAACATATGGTGATGGTGACATGTCTCACTGCATGGTGTGAACACACACAGGGTTTTACACCTTGCTATTATTTTATTTAAATATATGCAAGAACCTAAGACTTAAGAAACTAAGGCTCTCATTTTATATATGAGTTAAGCGTACACAGAAAAAGTAATATTCTTAATTTTACCTATATTTTAAAGAATTGTAGGGTGGCACTATTTTGTCCACTCTTTGGTCTGAAGACAATGATACATCACGTCGTTATCCGTCTTCATGCGCACTGTCACGTATCTCTGATAGCAAGGCAGGAAATCGATGACACCACCGATGTGGGACGACGCGTCGGCAGTCTTAGGGGTACGTTGGTACGTAGGTACGCCTACGAAGCTATGGTTGGTTGTATATTCAGGATGCTCTAATCGCGTTTAATCATATCGCGTCAATGGGAGAAGGAAGGGAGAGTGGAGCCATGTCCCCGGGGGTAACCTCCTACTCTTTGCGAAGAAAGACATGGGATCTTTATCCTGCGACCACACAGACATGGCTACAGCGGGGCTCGAACCACCGATCCACGCGCCGTTAGGCTCTCATGTGACACTCAAGGCGAGCGCTCTAACCCACTGAGCTACCGGGCCGGCCCCTAGGAAGCCACGTGAGTACCTATGTTTCCACAGAGGTTACACTGGAGGAAGGATGATTTCTAGAGATCCGGATGGAACACAAAGGAAATCATCTACACATCTATGGCTCTATATACCTGTAATATTATGATAGAGAGCAACACAGAGCGTCACAACTTTGCAAGTGACATATACTTTAAAACAAATGTTGGCATTATTATAGCCTAGTCACATAATCAATCGTCAATGTCCGAACAGTAACAAAGCCTTGATTTTCACGTGGTAATCTCTGTCTAATGGCAGAGCAAAGGAAAGCGTGTCTATGTGTCTGAAGGTCAATGATATCATGCCTTTCTTTCGAAAAGACGGGACCGATAGTTCCGTCGGTTAGAGCCCTCGCCTTGAGTGCTCTGGCCACCCGAGAGCCTAACGGCACGTGGATCGGTGGTGCGAACCCCGCCATGTCATGTGGCCATGTCTATGTGGTCGCAGGATAAAGATCCCATGTCCTTTTTCGCAAAGAGTAGGGGGTTACCCCCGGGGACATGGCTCCATCCGTTTTTCCATTGACGCGATATGACCAGAATCGATTAAAGCGTCTTGAATATACAACCAACAACCATCGAAAAGTCGGAGGGAGGGAGAGGGGCGGGGAGCATGGTTCAGTCCTACCCTTGATCTTCCCCACTGATGGGATATGACCGACGCATTCGGTTAAAAGTGTCGACCTGAAACCAACCGAGCTGGCCGGCTCCTGGTAGCGCATTCCGAAAGTATCCGTTATGTGGCACCGAGCATCCAGGAGACGTCAGATCAAACGAATGATCATTGCAGCACCGTTAGGCTGGTAATATGGGTTCTGCTGCAATATTGATTCTGAAACAGAACCCGTATTACAAACCTTTCTTAATATGCTTAATATCGAAATTTTGATACGTCACGTCACCCCTGTTAGCTATGGCGATAAGTGGTTTAGCCCAGCTAGACGCGGCACGGCTGGGCCCAGTGACCTCTGGCCTTAGGCTCTGCGGAGAGGCCAGGTGGGGAGGAAAATGGGCAATCCGAAGACATTCACCAGGGGACACCTGCGCGACATCCGCGGTAAAAATGAGGCAGCCGTAAACTGATTTATTCAGCCACCAGAGGAAACGTGAAATCGGTTAAATGGATAAAATCTTCGCTCATCAATATGTCATTAAATCAGTCACTTGCGTGGCCCAGACGAAACGAGTCCCGACAGCAAAAGGATAAATGGGAAATCAACAACGATTTGGGCGCCCCAGAGAGCAATAACGGATGATTTATTGAGCCGGTTATAGCATTTTGTAGCACGGAAAAATATGCGGCTGGTGTGGAAATCCACGCGTCGCGGAACATGTGTAGATAATACAACACGTACGTACAAGCAGCGCGTGTATGCCTCTACAGAGGCCATCTGTCTAGCATTGGCAGCTTGACATCAATGAAATAAATAAATAGGTATTAAAATTGTTCATTTAAAGTAGCAACATGATGACGCTCATATCCAAATTGCTTTCAACAAATCATAGTGAATTATGCAAAAAGCAATGTGACACATCTCGTGCGCTAGGATGTAACCAGAACGTCATCTTCCAGAGGTAAATTGTGATTTATCAGACCCTAAAGATACACGATATGAATTATATTACTATTTTTCGTCCTGGCTAATGATATGTAGTTTTCGCCTGCGTCAAATTATGCGAGCAGCCAATCGCAATAGATAATGAATGCCCATTAACAAATTACATTATACGTTGCAGTCTCTATTAAGAATCCCCATGAAAAGTGATGCAATATATATGAGGGTGTTGCGTGTACACCATTGTATTTGGATGTTTTATTTATATATAGTTAGTATCTGGTGAATAGCTAGTCCATTCATCCGTCATCGTCCCGGGAGGTACCTTCATTGGCACAGTTATGCCCTTGTGTGCACAGAAGCGGCCTATAACACCAATTTAATCTTCATGCGCCATCTGCATTCCATCTTGTGCTACATCCGCTGAATCATCAAGAAGTAAAATTGTGAAGTCGAATGCATTTTCTTCGGGGTAGCAGTCCACATACCTGACAGCGTGATCCGTATTACAAGCTTAAACACCATTAGGCACTTTACGGTCGTTCTTCTATGTAAGGCCGAACCATTGTTTCAGCATAGCTCACGTATTACTCACGCCAAACGTTTACTACAATAATGCATTTCGTGGGGGGGGGGGGGGCGCGTCCGCTGTGTTCAGTTGTCAAAATCCGCAGGGTATACTGTAGATGTTTCGAATAACTAGAATCGCCGTCGGATTTTCGACACGGCTAAGCAATACGGCTTAGCCGTGTCGGTGTCGACTTTGGACATGTTCTCTGTTGCAATTCGGATGTCAATGTCGGGGGTCGATTTGCCAAAAAGATGCAATGCCGCGTGTCGCCCGTTCCACATCCCAGTTCACTTCCGGTATATAATAACACGGAGCGTCTGGTGGACTTGAAAGAGAAGTAACCGCCATATTGGTGGCTCTGCTAATACCGCGATAGGTCTTTCCCATTACGTTGATACCTGCGATGGGTTCGTGGCATTGCGCTGGCTCCCGAAGGTGTCCGAGGGCCGGTAAACCATAGAAGTGGGGTACATATGGGACAATAACCGAAGACTGAGGGCAATGGGGGCTGGGGTTGGGTTGGGGTAGGGCGCGAGATTAATATCGTGCGCTATTTTCTGACCTACATTTGCTGCGTCATCCTATTCAAACAACATCGCCAGACACGAAAACTCGACCTTGATCTTGATGTTGGTACCTTAGGGTTTCACCAAGGAATGATGTCCCCCGTGGATTGTGTTCGACATTTTGCGTCTCTTCCGGTGTTTGGAGATCCGCAGGAAGGAAGGTGGGCCGGACGGTGACTGTGCCGTGAGGACTACGGGTAACACCGGTGGTCGGTTGGTGCAGGTAGGGGGCGGTGAGAGGAGGCGGTGAGGGAGGGGGAGTGGCAGAGCGAGAGGAGGTGGGGGGTACGATAACTGAACAATGATAACCCTGCCGTAATTACCTCTTGACCATCTAAAGGTTTCATGTTCTAGTTATATACACGACGCTACATTGTTTCGAGTGCTATAATACTCGATGTACTACGCTAAAATAATCCTTTTACATGACGTAACTAAAGTTGCAGTCATGGTATAACGGTATTGCCTAGTACCTGCTTCAATGCGCTTTTTTGTCTTGCATCCCTTCATTTACTTTTGGCTATCCCCGTCTAAATTTAACTTTTACTACCTATCAATTTTCCCCTTAATTATACGCACTTCTCTATTAATGTTCAGCCCTCTCCGCTATCTTCCCCTCCCAGTGCCCCCCCCCCCACTAGACCCCTACTCACCACCCCTGCCCTCTTCGCTGTGCCCCCCTCCCAGCGTCCCCCACTAGGCCCCTACTCTCCATCCCCCTGCCCTCTCCGCTATGACCCCCTCCCAGCGTCCCCCCACTAGGCCCCGACTCTCCACCGCCTGCCCTCTCCGCTATGTCCCCCGCCCAGCGTCCCCCACTAGGCCCCAGACTCTCCATCTCCCGGCGGTCACCCGTTATTCCTCCATCAGGTTTTTACCCTCTGAGCCCCGGCCAGGGGACCCCTGGCTCCGTCTAACGGCACGGAGGACAGGTCCCTATCTCTCGATGTCTCTTCCATTCTACTTAACCTATTAATCGCTCTGACCTGGCTTTAATCGAGGACACCTACCCTTCCTAATAGATTCTTCTTTCTGTTTCTTTCCTTCAATGATACGATCGCCTCGTCTATTTTAATGGATCTCCTTGTCTTCCATTTTGCATTCGCTTTGCAAATGCAAGCGTATATTTATTAATTCAGATATTCCGAGGGGATACATCTAGATTAATATTCAAAATTAATCTCACTTCGGCTTGCCATAAAGGATATCTTTGGCGGGATGACATGTACATACCATGCACATGCTTGTGGCATATCATTCGGTTGCTTAGAAACTTCCTTTGTGACGTCATGTTTATAACATTTTGACGTCACAACTACTCACTATGACAGCAGCCGATGGGCGGTCACCAAGAGCGCTCTGCTTGGCAACAGACATTTAGTTCGTCGCTTATAAATTAACTTTAATTTGAAGTATACATACAATGTTAACATTGAATAATTGATTCATTAATTTTGTGGGGCAGCTGATTTAATTATTAAAGACATGACATAATAGGCTTCAACCTCTCTTTGCTTGAATATATTTATGTACAGCTGATATTTACTCCGAATGCGAAAACGTCTCATGGGGGTTGTTACGCGAAATGAAAGTCCTAAGCCTATGCTTGAAATGGACGCATGCATGTTACCTCAAGATGCATGCATGTTACCTTAAGAGCTCGCTTGCGCTCCATATTATTATTATATGTGATAGAAATATGTCTGATTACGACATTATAGCCTCAGTGTCAATTACCGAGTCAGATAATATATCTATATTATTATTATCATTATTATTATTATATGTGATGAAAATATTGCCGTGTGGATTCGTCCTGCATTGCTGCTTGGTCTGTGACTCAAACCTCCTGGAAACTGCGAATTAGCAATGTCATTATTACATGGCAAGAATTCCACAACAACACAGACTATAACAATACAAAATTGCAATGGTATCATATTCAAATGATATAAATATACGCCTCAAATTCAAACAAGGGCCAATGATTCCTGGAACAATGATGGGGAAAGGATTGTGCCGCCTCAGACACAGGGGTTTTAACCCGCAAGTTTTTGTCTTGCAATCGATAACACTTCTGAGACCAGAGACACGCCGATGTTCTGTCGCTGGTACGAAATCAGTACTTCTCACTGTCTGTTCTATGAAAGGCAATTGTTTTCTCCAGTTAGCACACGAAGGAAATTGACAGCTTCGCGACCCCCCATGATCGATGGTTGTATAAAATGAGGCCTTCACATCCCGAGATATATAGGGCGCTGATCGGCAGTGGCTAACTCATAAAGGTTGCACGTCACAAACTACAACCACAAGGAACGGTGATTTCGTCATCAAGCCATATACCGACTTCGGCGGCTAGCGAGCAAACATACGTCATTCACCGCTATTGGATTGCCATTGGGTTACACTTACATATATCCGTTGTTGTTACATTGAATCGTGTCGTTGCTTGGCATCAGGCCGTACACATCACGAATAACTTGTGTTATTACGTTGCTCACAACATACCGCAGTCAACGGCCCTACCTCTAGGCCGCCACCCCCCTCTTCCTTCCTCCCTCACGCCTCCCTCCTACCACTGTCACACCTCAACTTCTCCCTCCTATTATCCACTTCCCTTCCTCCTACTCCGTCTCCTCTTTCCCTCCCCTTCTTCCCCCACACCGCCTCCTCTTTCCCCTCCCTCCTCCTCTTATTCTCACACCTCCACGTCTCGCCCCTTCCTCTTCTCCCTCCCTCCTTCTCCACCCCCCCCCCTCTTTCCCTCACACATCATCTCGTTCCTCCTCCCTCTTCCATCCCTCACACCTCAACTCCTCCCTCATTCCTCGTCCCTCCTCCCTCCTTCTTCCTTCCTCCTCCCTCCTCCCTCCTCCCCCGTTCCTCCTCCCTCCTCCCTCCTCTCTCGTTCCTCGTCCCTCGTCCCTCGTCCCTCGTCCCTCCTCCCTCCTCCCTCCCCCCCCCCTCCTCCCTCCTCCCTCCTCCCTCCTCCCTCCTCCCTCCTCCCTCGTCCCTCCTCCCTCGTTCCTCGTCCCTCGTCCCTCCTCCCTCGTCCCTCGTCCCTCCTCCCTCCTCTCCCGTTCCTCCTCCCTCGTTCCTCGTCCCTCCTCCCTCCTCCCTCCTCCCTCCTCCCGCCTCCCTCGTTCCTCGTCCCTCGTCCCTCCTCCCTCGTCCCTCGTCCCTCCTCCCTCCTCCCTCGTTCCTCGTCCCTCCTCCCTCGTCCCTCGTCCCTCGTCCCTCGTCCCTCCTCCCTCCTCTCCCGTTCCTCCTCCCTCGTTCCTCGTCCCTCCTCCCTCCTCCCTCCTCCCTCCTCCCGCCTCCCTCGTTCCTCGTCCCTCGTCCCTCCTCCCTCCTCCCTCCTCTCTCTTCCCTCCTCCCTCGTTCCTCGTCCCTCCTCCCTCGTCCCTCGTCCCTCGTCCCTCCTCCCTCCTCTCCCGTTCCTCCTCCCTCGTTCCTCGTCCCTCCTCCCTCCTCCCTCCTCCCTCCTCCCGCCTCCCTCGTTCCCCGTCCCTCCTCCCTCGTCCCTGCTCCCTCGTCCCTCCTCCCTGCTCCCTCCTCCCTCCTCCCTCCTCCCCCGTTCCTCCTCCCTCCTCCCTCCTCCCTCCTCCCTCCTCCCCCGTTCCTCCTCCCTCCTCCCTCCTCCCTCCTCCCTCCTTCCTCGTGCCTCGTCCCTCCTCCCTCCCCCCTCCTCCCTCCTCCCCCGTTCCTCCTCCCTCCTCCCTCGTCCCTCGTCCCTCGTCCCTCCTCCCTCCTCCCTCCTCCCTCCTCCCTCGTTCCTCGTCCCTCGTCCCTCGTCCCTCGTCCCTCCTCCCTCGTTCCTCGTCCCTCCTCCCTTCTCCCTCCTCCCTCCTCCCTCCTCCCTCCTCACTCTTCCCCACATCTCAACTCTTCCACCCTCCTTCTCCTTCCCTCACACATCCATGCCTCCCTCCTCACTCTTCCCCCACATCTCAACTCTTCCACCCTCCTTCTCCTTCCCTCACACATCCATGCCTCCCTCCTCCCTCCCCCCGGGCTGTCATAGGCTCCAGTCGCATTATGTATGAAAATCTGCCCCAGAGCCGATGGTATGCTGTTATCGGCATATTAAAGCTGATTATCATGATAGCTCGATGAATAAGTCAGGCGGCTTCATTCCGCGAACAATGGCATTATTACTATGACGCGCTCCCACCGAGCAACACAACAGGTCTCCCGCCCCATTAAACATCTCTCCACCTTCCACGTCACATCATTTCTGGAAAACATCAACCGTCGTGCACAAAGACAACATTAACCAGGAGGTGAGGAATGGAGACTATAACGAGGGGTCACCTTGAGGCGGACCGGACGCCGGGGTGTGACTCCCATCACAGCACATCACGGGGGGTACTACTGGGCGGCCCACTGCGCCAAAATATCTCATACAACGGGTATTAACCTACCATAAGCTTTTAAACATATGTTAGAGACACGTCTCGGACACATTCTCTGGCTGGGCGAATGTTTCATAACTATGTACGACATAGATATGTTATCAAACGGCATCAATGTCTCAATTTTGGCAAAACCATTCCACATGCCCTGGTATTTATTTATTTATTGCATACAATGTGGATGCACTGAATATCTGAAATACATTATTTTGATTCAAATGATTCCTACAGCTCCTGACAGAAACTATTGCTGTAATATACACACCTTTATTATATGGAACACGAATCCGAATTTCCAACGAAATAAGTTTTTTTGTGATCATGCCTATCTGGCCGGCCAATCATCGCCCAGGATCAATTTTGCGCGGGCGTTTTATCCGATGGTATCAGGACACTGGACGACCTTTTGCGCTGGGTTATAGACCACGGAGAAGACAAGCAGCAAATTATATGAAAAACATCCCCCAGCGCATCCTGAGAGCACACGACGAAGCCTGTAGTATTTCTACAGGCGTGAAGTGCAAGAACCGCCAATATCTTGACAAGGTAAGCACCGCCTATGTGCTTCTTTATTTGTGTGTTATTCTAAGATAACAAAGTGTTTTATTTCAGCTCACGTGTTCGTTTCTCATAATGAAGGCTATTCCATTGTCCCTGTAAAGGACTTGTTGCTCGAGACAATTCGGATTCTGAACGCACCTGTTTCAACAAAAGTATTCATATCTCTCTCTCTCTCTTGTCTTGCATTGTCAAAAT